>JAQFYC010000257.1:0-68663 GCA_034694165.1 Tomocerus mixtus
CCTTGGATCGGAGGTTCGATACTCCGCAAGGGTAATTAACTTTTGGTTTGGGCTAAACCTACCTTGTAAACACAGACCATTCGTTACAAATTGTTTTGAGGGTGTACTTGTGGATGTGGGTCATTCGGATTTAAAAAAATAGAAATAGTATAATTAATTCACATTAAGATTTAAGTGTACCTTTATATGGCCCAGAAACAATAAAGGTAGCAATTATGTAGAAAGAATATTTTATTTACGCTATTAGTATCTTATCATAATTAACAAAACAAATAAGACGAACTGAAGAAAGATGTACAATGTACATCACCATAATATATGTATCATGCGATAGAGTGAATGAAGGCTATTATACAATATAAAGTGCAAATTGCAAAAAATAAATTTCTGCTTACATTAATTAAAACTATCTACCTATGTGACTTGAATAAAAATATTTAGCAACACTAGCAACACCAACTTGTAATCGCGGCTGCGGCTGGTAGCTTGGGTTGAGTAATTATTTAGCTACGCATAATCTAAAGCTAACATCAGCAGGTATAGTGTACAAAAAGGAGCAATAATAGAATAACAGTAATTATTGAATCATTTGTTGAAGAGATGTGTACTGGAAGGTAGAGGTCACATCCCGCATCCATCCTCACATCAAAGGTCAGATCAGAACACTAGCTCGTTGCGTTAGTTGTTAGAAATGTATATGGATGAAGAATGATATTTATACTTGAATATCAAGATTAGGAATATCACACAAGAATTTATTGCATTCCTTATTCCTAATTGAATGGAAAATCTCTTCCAAATCATAGAGTTGACTGAACTGATCGGGAACACTAGAAACAAAGATAATTATGACACAGAAAAGGACAATTAATGAGAATTTGAGCAAAAAAGATAAATTCATATGTATCAATGTTCATATGACTTACAGATTAGCAAGATTCCATAAGAAAGATTCAAACTTTGTTCCAACAGGTGACGATCCCTTCATTGCAAGTTGACATAAAGCCTTCTTTTGACATTGAGGGGAGTCTTTATCGTGTTGAGCATAACTATTTAACAAACCAATAACAGGGCCATCAGGGCTAAGGTCGACATCCTTCCTTTTGTCTTTTCCAGTAGTATTTGGTATTTGATTAGGGGAAGGGGAAGATATAGCTTCTAAAGACTGAAGAGGATTTATGATATCTCGCCTACCCTCCCGATTGCTTATGCTACCTCCAGAAGCGACAGTTTTGATTTTCTTTTTGATGGCTGGAGTCCTTGTGGTGGTAGATTCAGTGGTATCAACACCTGTTTCAGTAGTAATATCCTGGAAGATATCAAGGACAGGCTCTTCGATAGGAATTGGGACAAACTCGGCTGACTCAGCTCGGACTGTATTGCGATTTTTACTTTTACTTTTCTTTGATTTTGGTTTCGCGGTTGTCGTTGTTTTATTTTCTGCCTCTTCTTCGGAGACCATTTCTTCAGTTGGTTGTAAGCGATTAGTTGGGAATGTTGGTGGGATAGGTGATGGTTCGTCATCGGGAGAAAACGTTGGTGCTGGAATGTCAAAATTGTATGATACTGGATTGTTAAAGAAGAATGCATCGTATTGTTCCGGAATTGGTCGTCTATTTTGTCCAGCTTGTCTTTGTCTGTGCCTTAATCTGGTAGGTGTTCTCTGTGTGTTTGGAGGAGATAGCTCAAACCTCTGATGAGGATTAAGGTGACTGTTGTAATTTATATGACCATGTCGTCCTCCTGAAGACAATGGAGGTCTTATAGTTTGTAGTGGCAGAAGAAATGGATTTTCTCCTTCATCCAGATCAAGTTCAATTCCTCCGTCATCGCTTCTGTGTTCTCTTCTCAAATATTGAGCAGGAATATCTTCAAAATCTGCTGGATCGTTATTACCTGCTTGAAATGATGTAGCTCTCTTATGACGGTATTTACTACAAGATGGAAAATAATAAAGTGCATTTAGTAACATAGCTAGTAAGAAAGCTTCATTTTAATAAACGCCATAAATTACTAATATTCGATTTTCTCAATATACATGTACTATAGCTGTAAAGTAAATAGGTTTCAAATGCAAATCATACGTATTTGTAGTAGGTACATGAACACGATTTGGGAATAGAGCTGAAACACCTCCGAGGAAAAGACCAGCCGGGATCAGTAAATGTAAAGCTTTTCCAACTGCTCCTTCTAGATTGTGGCCTTTGTAGTGATCTGTAAACTTAAAGCTGAAATAAACAGGGAGAAAGTTTTTAGGTTGATTCAAACAAAAACAAATTAAAAAATCTTAATGATAAATTTCAAATCGCAATTAATGTATATAATTATTGGGCACTTGTACACATAGAGCATTGAGAGCAACTCTCTCTTTTTAATAATAATGACTTGACAGTAGTAATTTAAATAGCTACACCTCCCTAATGGCATCACATACCTATATAAATATCTACCCAAATAATAATATGTCAGAAAAGTGACATTGTCACGTAGCAAGACAGTTTTTCTTTAAGATTGTTCTCTCAGAGGAAAACTAGATATATATGATCAAACTCATTGTTAAATGATATGGTTAGGTAAGCACTAGCACATACGTAAATATGGTTTGTGTGGGCGTAGCAGCATTTTATAGCAAAGATATGATAGGATTATATTAGTACTTACTATTGCTATTTAACAGACTTACATTCTCATTAATTTAGTAGTAGTTCGTACATATTTTTGTTATATTTTATGACAATCTCATTTCACACTATTAAACCGTACTATTGTATTGAGACCGAGAACTATCATTATAAACGATGAGGAATTACAGAAACAAAATTCTAAGTCTCAATGCACTTATTTATCAAGCTACAATTATATAGTCTAAATAATAATACATCGTAAATATGTACTTGAGTTTACTCAATACAAATTGCATACCTGTGCCCATGTGAATGGTGGTGGTGATCATGATGATCATGGTGTTCCGGATAGCCATACCCATATCCACCATGAGCATGTCCATAGTTTACTTTAGGAGTCTCTATAGGATGGTGTTCGTGGTGTCCGTGATCATAATCTCCAGGATGTTCATGAGGTCCATCTTTGGACAATAAGTTTTTCGGAAAATAATATTTATCATCGTCCCCCTTGTCTCCTTCTCCATAATTGTGATTTTCATGGTGGTGGTGATGATGCTCTTTCAGATCAGCGTCTATGTTGTTTATCTGTGGATCACCATGCAGAGGATAAGGCTTTGTATGTGCGATATCTCCATAAAAAAGTGTAGGAAGCTTAGGTAATGATTCTTCTTTTTCTACCTGATCTGAAGAGGAACTGTTGAATTGATCTCTGTCTCTATTACTTTCGTATAACTTCAAAGCGGCTGGGGGTGGTGGTTTTCGAATGTGTTTTTTAGTCCGAACTTCATCGGAAAATTTAATTTTCGTTGAGTTCTTATTAGAGGCACTTGCCCTCTGCTCAGCAAAACGTGCGTATTCCACCGATGGCTTGAAGCCATTGACTCCTTGCCTTGAGGAAAATTCTGCTTCAGTTGATGTAGAAATAACGGGGGTTGCTGTCGAGTCAGATGAAGATTCCTCTAGTCCATCTATTGAAACAGGCTGAACATCTGAGACTAGAGTTCCTGTTGTTACAGCAGCTGCTACACTTAGAATCAAACTTGCTACAAAGATGTAGCAGGCACATGATTTGTGCCAAAGCATCTTCATTTTATCTGCAAACATAATTGGCACAGTTACATACATGCAAAATTAGGTATCCATTTAAGGGGCCATAGATTATTATGAGCCACAAAAAGCAAAACTAAATTCGTTGTGCTAATTACGATTTCGTGCTTCCTCAAACTGAAATTGTGTCCTTAACTTATATACATACGGGACCACATACTTTGCAAATAAATATTTTTTCTTACTGATCTAAATTATTTATAGTAAATTAATTAATGTATATAATTTAGTTCATATAAATACTAAAGATTAAATAGTGTCATTTAACACACTTCGCTTCCTAGCTGTGTATACTATACTACATACACGCAATACGATTTTAATACAGTTTGATTACATAGAAGAGATAAACGTAATGAAAGACCATGCGTGGAAGTAATTTCCATAAAATAAAAACCCTAATGCATAATGCATGTTTTTGGTGAATATTATCAACCTCTTTCTATATTTATGCAAATATTTGTCATCTGAGGAAACCTAATGACAATTTCATAGAAGAGGGGATTTGGAGGTCTGCTCAGCAGCCTTAATACTATTAGATACGGAACGCATTCACATCACACGCATTTAGGCTAAAAGACTAAATTAGCAAATATCTTGCTTGTTTACAATCCAACACTCATTTACACAACGCTAACATTACTTCTATGCACATTATTATCAAAAACATACGCTTTAATAATCTGCAGCTTTTTCTACTATATGTTTGTGTGAACATTTTTCTTTCAAGCAGGTCCTGCTTAAATTAATATGTTTAAAAAATCCAAAAAAAAATCATTTCCGGCTGTAGACAATTATTATTCATGTACTCTAATATTTGCACAGCATAAATTATGGTAAAAGTTTTGATGTACGCATTCGTTCAATCAAAGTCTACCTTACTGGCATGGCATTTACATTAAAGCTAGAGCTAGAGCATGTACAGCCAATTAATTGTAATTGCACTATACACCATATCTGCATACATTCGCAAACAAAACAGGCTAAACAATCACCTGTGTACTACGTACACAGTATTAGCCTCCAGCAATACATTTTGATCAGAACTGCAACGTGCATTTATCATAAAATAAATAGTAACTACATATTATTATAGTCATGTACATTATGTTATAATGATAATAAAAATGAGTTATATAATATTAATCACCCATTTTTACATAATCTTGGTCAAAATGCAAATGTAGTCTATTGTCAGCACTATTTACATTAATATAATCTTATGCATGGCATATTTACAAAGTATTTCATATTGTAATATAACTAAAAAGTGAAGCTATTACATAGACATTACATAAGTAATAAGTACCTAAATAAGGTACCATTTTCTAATTTACATTATAAGGAAATCCCTGTATGATTACTATAATTCTAAATGCAGCATGCAACATCGATAAATGCTGTAAATCTCTCAATAAACTAATGCCAACCAAGCTTTAATAATATTTACGGATGTTGCTTTGTATAATTTCCAAATATACAGACGAAACCACGCAAAAATATACTATTTTGAGTAAAATAAAGCCTAATTATGTACTACGTAATAGGATAGTTAAATTACCAAAGAATGTCAACTCTTTCTAGACTGAAATTGCTATAAAGACTTTAAAAGTAAACAAATGCCCAAATAATTTGACTATTCTATTAAACTCTTATATTTTATGTATACAGGTCAACAATACTGTAGGATAGTAAAGATTGTGTAGGTACGTAGTTAAGCAAAAAATGATTTAGGAAATAGCAGTTTATTCGTGCACTAAATCCACATTTCATCGAGTTAATTTTATCTATCTACATACGTATTGGACATACAAAGGTTACCGGTCTTTATGTGACCGTCTTTCAATACAATTAATATTCGCATGTATTGATCAGTTACCTAAATGCTAATAAAGTATAGTGACTCGGCAAGAAATGCATATTCTGTGCTTTCTGTGCTGCGCTATATTCTTTCTAATGATAATGGTCTAGTAAATTGTACTACACTGTAATTACTCGTAACAACTAATGAAAATGTATGTAAGAATTTCACTTAATTGCGTTACAGTTTCGATATTACTTACTATAGTAAAGATAGATATAGTGCTAGTGAATGACTAATCTAGCCTATTGATGAATTAGACGTACCTATAAACTGCAATAAATTATATCCTAACAGAAAAGTGTTTTCAGTTCACGTAAGAGAGATGTAACTAACGTACGTACGTACAATTAAGTAGTATGAAAACTCAAGTACCTACTACGTTTATAGGTAGAAGCTCAATTAACTTGAAATTTCAATCAAATTGTATGAAAACAAGAATCTTAACATGTGATGTGAATTCATCTAAATAAAATACGATGATGCCCCGGCCTGCGATTATTGCTAAACTGTTGTTGTTGTTGTTATTGTGGTAAATATTAAAATGGTAAAGCACTGAACAACAATAGGAGATAATTACTTCAGGTTGAAATGTCATCTCGTAAAAAGTAACGACTTCCATTCTTGCTTTCATTTGTCATTCAAATTATTTTGGTCACATGAAACTAATTAAAGTTGCAACTATTCAAGACGATATTTTCTATTACACACATCTAATAAGTGTATAGTACTACTGGCCTTTGCATTGCAAATCACTCTTTCATGCATTCCATATAATACCTATTTAGAACTTAAATTACATTTGTGATGAATTTCTATACAAGATTCCATTATTCGTGTTCCATTGAAAACAAAAGTCACATCTACTTCAGATTCTGTAATACCTAACTCAATTTTGGTGTATCTGTTACTTTTAGTCAAGGTGAAATGAACATAACACTTTTCTTTCAGATAATTTATTATTAGGTTATGCTTATGGATGGCCGTATTCTTTTTATGCAGTAGATAATATTTTTTATCTAAACCCAACATACCTATCTTATACTCTATAGAACCTATAACTACTTAGCTTACAATCAACCTTTACCTCTCCGCCACGCTATATACATTAATCAGATAACATTTACATCGCTTCGTAGTGGTTGGTGGACCTCGGTTATCAATTCGAACTTCTTTCACACTAATTAAACTTCTTTAGTAGTGTTGTGCTGAGTGTTGATGTGCCTATGTGCCAACGCCAACCTTAGACAATATATAGCACGAAAAATCTTTTGTACATATACATCGTAGGCCCAGAGGTAGGTGCTTTAAACTTTTGGCATTTGGTCCTTAAGAAAAACTAATCAAGCTACTTATACTACTCCTTACTGGTCAGATCACCAAGAAAGTTATATTTATCTGGCTGAAATAGTTACAATTTTTTGCTTCTTCTACTTAAATTGGATGAGAAACGAAGCTACACTATGGTAGATTTTGCGTGTAACATATATTTCAAAGGCACCAAGTTTACCGAAAATACGTGGAAGCGTAAATATCTTTTTCCTACGACATATATCCATACTATGTTGCCACAAATAGGATAACCTTTTATGTAGTATGTGCATCGTCAATTGCAACATTATAAAAAATACTACGAATAAGTGCAGTAGATGTAAAGCCTATATTGTATAACAATTATGCACTGATGTGATCTACTCACACTGTACTACAATACGATTATATTAAGAAAGCTTCAATTTGCTTCGTTTTATATTTTGTAATATTAGGATTAGGAATTGGCAAATAAAACTGTTTTGTTTGCACCTAGATGCACTTGAGGTGTTTGTTTACATCATTATAGCTCGCTATGTGATATAATCAGTTCCGTAACTGACCATTGTAAACTAACATTTTTATTTAGACTAGCTTAATAATTTTATAGTTCATGTAAAGTGTTTGGGGATAAATGCGTGCCCTGCGACATTAATGGTTAGGTTATGATTTCCATTTTACACCTTGTATAATGCTGTATGTTGCATTGCTCTATACTAAGCAGCCTGCATTTTGTTAAATTAATGGAATTCTTAAGCTAAACATACTATATCTTTGACTAAAACGTTCCCATGTAAGTTGAATCTGGACCTATACATATTTTTAGCTTAGCTCAACATTATAATTTAATCGAATAAACTTTTTAAAACGTGAAACTAACAGCAAAACAAATTCTTAATAGAGTAAAAATTATTGAATGAAACATGAAATGAAATTAGTTGTAAATGTAACCTCTACAACCTAACAATGTACTCATAAAAACAAAGTGAAATGAAAACGTGATACGTTTATAATGCCTTGTTGACCGCAAGTCTCATCATCGTGGTACATACGTGTGCACAGAATTTTTTAGTGACGTACTGTAAATTGCATTTTCTAGTGAGATCGAGATCTCATTGTTTTAAATGTCAAAAGTGTGTATTTCTACAGTGTATACTTAAAGAGCACAGCTAACCAAGGAACTAAAGTGAAGACAGATAGAATTATACATTAAGAGCTGACTTTTTAGGTCTGCACTGTCAAGAGTTACGGCTGACGAATTGCTATTTTGTATACAAAGTATACCTATATACATTTTTGTATGTTGTGTGTCTGTCTACTATGTATATGACTGCCTTATTGTCGACATCTCATGTCTTTATAATAACACAACACGCAATCAAAATCTGAGTTAGTATTTAAAATCTTACATTGGAAATTGTAAACTATACTTAATGACAGATATGAAGCTAGACATTTTGGTTGTGTTGCGAGTATGTACTTCACTTAGATAGCTACTTTCATACAAGGATATTTCCTTGAAGCTATATAGCACTTTTGGTGCTATAATTGCTATATATGTGCAATAGTATGACTAAATAAAGCAATATGGAAATACAAGACTCTATGATGTAGATAGAATCCCAAGATAACCAAACTTATCAAAGGATATATCTCTGCTAATGTGAGAAAAGCGAAATTTTATTCAAAATTCATATGGATTTTGAAATTTTAGAAAATGATAACTAGTAAAGTAAACAATAATGTAGTACCTACAATAATGTACAATTTTTTCTTAAAAAATGTAAACAGAAAGCTAAATAATTACCAAAGCCTATAGGTATACTCTCTACAAAGTTGTTATGTAACTAACACACTAAAGGTAATGTAGTAAAATAATGTAGACAAAATCTTACCTTAAATGCAATCCAATATTAATATAAATCCGTGTTTTGATTTTTGAATCACTTTTTACACTAGAGCAAGGCAATGCTCAAAATTTCATTAAGATATGAATTCGTAATCGGAAACGGAATAGAGAACGTTGTGAATTTTTCGATTCCCAGAGCACATTTGTAAATGAGACACGAAACAAATGAAAGTAAAAGGAAACCTATGCGTCTGAGTGCAAATGTTTATCTGCAAAAATTTCTCTCGAAATCATTTTCTTTTATATGTTTTATCTTCAACTATTTCATACGTGTGTTTACCTTCAGTCAAGCTCCTTCAGAAGAATATTAGAGATACAGTTTGTATAGTATAATATAGTATGCATTCATATACATAGTAGGTACTCTCAACACATCCACATGCCCAATTAAGAATGTAACCACTGCTAAGCAAACAGTATACTGCACCACACTGCATACATAAGGTAACATAAGTAACTATACATAAGTACGTGTCTTAGGGCAAGGGTTGAATGTTGAATTTGTATCATACTTATTATTATGTTAACTTGGGTGCACTCGTATCAAATCAAATCATTATCCACAAACTACAACACAATGTACAATGGAATAGGAAAACAAAAAAATCACACCAGCCCCAAATATCATTCAAAAGTTTTACTAGAGTACAGCAAACTATTTAAAGTAACGAAGCGAAGCAAAAAGCGTCTCCTCCTGTACTTCAAAGAATGCAACTCATTCAAAATCTGTACCTACGTAGTATATATGAATACAATAAATAAAACATATGCAACATGCAACTATATTTTTCATACACTGAAGCTGTTACAATGCGAAAGACAATAATAAATCCTAAAACCTTGTTAACTATTTAGTAGCTAATAATAATATTATGCTTAAGCATTCTTAAAGCTTAATTTTACACAGAATATTATAATTACATCTATATACCTAAATATATAATATACGTAGAGTAATTGGACTCATTTTGCCTGCATGCATAATGCATAATAAAATCGTGTTTATTATGTGTATGATTTAAATTTTTGTATAGCATAATGCAGAATGATTTTATTTTATGCACTTTCTTGAGGTTACGCTTTTGCATGTAGTGCCTTTGATGTCTTTTGTCCCTTTTCTATATATTTATACTGGTATAGTTATAGTAAGTGTAATTAACAATTGTTATACATAAACTAAGCAGAAATGTGTGCAGCTAATGGTAAGTACTTTTAAAGCTATTATGATACAGTGGCTTGGTTACCTAAATTATATCTCAAACGATTGTATTCAATATAGGATCTACTCCTTGTATATATCATATTATACGTAAGCTTATTGACAAGCACTTACTTATTGTTGTTACTACTAAACACTAATATTTTTTGAATGGGCATATTTGGTATTATTTAAATGTTAGTTGTGAATTAGTATAGTTCCGTTAGTCCCGTGTAGTAAAACTCATGCAAATAACAATGTCATTAAAGATAAGGGTTTTCTTATAGAAGAAGAAAAGTTTTTGAATTAAGAGTCCGTCACGCCACACCTAAAACTTATGACTTCTGCAGTTTATCATTATCTTAACTAACCTATGCGTAAATTTTAACACGAGTTGACTTTGATAACAATTGTATGCACATGTAATCATGTAAGTAAAGTAAGTATGCGGACGGTCTTACTTTTACTCCTTCATATTATGAAGCTAATTAAAGTGTAATGTTTGGAAATAATACATCGACACACGCATACCCGCTCATGGAGTGCACCCACTATGTGTGGATACATATGTAATTAAATTTAAATGGTTTATTTAAACGTGTAATTCAATTTTTCATTGTGGTAAAAATCATGTTGCATGTTAATAGCCAATGTGTGTTATGCATATGTAGTTTGGTATGCCTAATGCTTATAAGTACTTACGACCGAACATGCCGAGATACATTTTGTATTGTTGTGGCTATCTGTATGTTATCTCAGTTACCTACTACAATTATCGGTGAGAATAACAATTCATTTTGTGTGCGTGCATATAACAATTCCTGACATTGAAAACAATGTAAATGATATACCTTATGAATTAACTAACTAACTACGCTTGTTAAACTGCAACTGACAGCTGAATGTCTCAGAATATGCAAATTATCCAAAGGATTCAAGTAAATTTAAAAATAGGATATTGTTACACACAAAGATAGTAGCAGATAGTCATACAGCCTGCTACAATGTGCATTAAGGGTGGCATATGTATACTTATCTGTATTATTTACTTATGTCACAATTGAATCTAATGGAAATGTACAATAAAGTTGTTCATTAAGTAAGTAGCTGCACTTAAACTTTAAAATCAACATTTATGTAGTAAGGTAATGAGAAAAGTAATTGATTTAAACATAAATTGCAATTTTAACCTAATGGATTGTACTAATTTAGTAAGAGGTCAGATTGTATGGAACAGTTCATGTATGTACACTATTGGGATTTCGAATGCTGTTTTAATTACAAAATTCATATGAACGGCTATGAAAGTAAATGGGAACATAATTGAATCTTTTTAAAATTTAGTACGACTCCATTAAAATGCGTTATACAGCATAATTCGCTAATTACTAATTACTGACAAATTATTTGAATGTGTATCATTCATTCAGGCCAAGTTAGCTACATGTTACCTACCTTATCATTGTTACGAGATTTAGAAAGCAACAGTATATTATTACATTTTGGTATCCATGCTATACCAAAATTTAAGTATGACTGGTAAATACTATGTGTAACAGGTATCTATATTGTAGTAAGTGGTTTTCTATTAAATTATGGATATGATATGATTAAGAGCACACATTTTTATCAATAAAAGTTCTTGCACATAATCTATATACATACATAAAATTTTACGGGTTTACAAATAAAATTTGTTTTCCTCAATATATATACTTATAGATGTGCATCTATATTATGTAGATTAACGGACAGCTGCACACTATTGTGATATGATATCAGTTTAGGAGAAATGAATTACAATATAGGACCAGTAAAACAGGATACTTTAAAATTTACTAGGAAAAGTTATTGCTAATTAAGGCAATTTTACCACAACGTTGTATAATGGTAATAAAACCTAATATAATCCACCTGAGGCGTGTTATTTACTTGCTTTAACTGTTTATAAAATACATTATAATTTGGTATAAGTTGCAGTTTTACACAAGAAAAAATTGTTTTTAATTTTAATTTACTTAAATAAGTAAACACTACCAACAAATTATCTTCCTCTATATACTAACTTATGTACGTATATTGCTTGCCTGCTTTCGGTTACACCCCATTGATCACATTATAATACATAAGACTATGTGATTTTAAATGTGTACAAATGTACATGTATAAATTAGCAAACATAAATTGGCTAAGTGCTATTTTCTACCTCTATTACACGTTACACGCATTGTATTATTCTATCTTACATTAATGTTATTTGATTTGTAGCAAAACATTATGGGAAATACATTAGAGAAATGAATTTTCTATATTATCAAGAGCAAGACCCCAGGGTCAAATCAATCAATCACTTTCGATCGAAACTTTTACGATAAACCATCTCTTTAACATTGTTTATCTTCGTTTCTGACCCTAAGGTCTATGCATAATCCAGTATATAAATAATTACATGTTACTAAGCATAAATTATTTGAACAATGACTTTTCTAACATATAATTCAATAAATATTGTTGGTGTTAATTATGTATCATCATGAATCGTATCCTAGAGGCAAAAATACACTAATGCATAATCTTTAAAGAGTATTCCAATTAAAGTAAATATTTAAATATCCAATTATTTACTCCGAAAGATTTCCTTTCAAATCCAACCAGTTCAAGTTTTATGACTAAGCATTGACGGCTGCATGAGCATTTCAAAAGCTTTGATGAGTATAATGCAATGATTTAAATAGCTGATGCTGCGACGGATAGAATTAAGACGATGATATTGTTCTCAATGAACCTAAAGAGAAGATAAGATTTGATCCATTTTTTATTCTTTGACATTGTTCCGACACGCTTTTATCGTTTGTTGAAACTGAAATTATTATATTTGTAGAACGCTAATCTAGTTGAAGGCTGCATGTGCCCTAGGAATATAAATGTAAGGCGAAAAATTGATTTGTTACAGTTTTGTCTGCATTAACATTTTAGGTTACAATTTACACAGTCAACTGCGTGTTCCAAGAATCCTTTTACTCACCGCTGAGTTCAGATGCAATGCTATTCATCTTTAACCTACAAATAATTTAATCACGTAGAATACTATTTAGCAAAATACATAAGGAATGTAATGTACCCACCCAACTATTTGTATATCGACAATGTAAAATATACCTTGCAGTAGTAAATAGTTGCAATGTTTCTTGTACCTAAACATAAATGTATGTTTCATCATTTCCTTTAAGATACTATTATAAGCAAACAAAGATTCCTAGAGCTAAAAGAAATAAAACAAGAAGATAAACACAACTGTTAAAATATCACGGTTGCTAGTTCAAACGCTGCACTGAGTAAACACCTTAGTTAACCGGATCTACCCATTGATGAATCAGTCCAATTTATTGTAACTTATGTCGTAATTCTAGTAATATAAATTAATCTCAACACACGTTTTATGTATTTGCAATAGTATAAAATCTACATACCAAATCCATATGCATTAAATGATAACAGAATCCAAGAATGGATGGCAGATTGGTTTAATTTAGATAAGTATTTACTTTTTGTCAAACCATCAATGAGCCAAGAAATGTACATCCCATTGTGGTATTCAGTGCTATGTTGTGGCTGTATTTAATCTTAAATTGAGGATTCCATGTAATAATGAAAAATATTATTGTCATTGAAAATCATAGGGCGTTTCCCGTAATGTTCATATCATAATACATTAATGATACCCTTGAATTAGAGCTTATAATGTTGGTATAGGTAAGTTTTGCAAATTACGTATAGTAAGTATAATAGTGACGATTTACTACAATAAACACTTATTTTTGGTTTCTCTAAATTCAGAAGCAATTTATTTTAATATAATAATTGCAAAGTCTCTGATTCTGATAGAGTAAAAAATGAGAGGATCTTTGCGTGACACACGTTCGTTTTAGCATAGTCAAAGTAAGCGACGACTTTATAGAGAGTGCATCATATCTCAGGATGATAATGATAGCCGAATACATAAATGTGTAACAATAATATTATGTGTATTACTGTGCCGTGTAGTGTACCGACTGTGGTGCAGAAAAATAAACCCCTTTCTCTGTAGGCAAGGCAAGTCTCTCACAATCAGCGAGTGACAAATTATATGGCTTTGTTTTACGTCTCTCTTTTCTGTGATTTACTCCAGCTACTTTATGACTTGGTTTACTAAAGATAAGTAGTGTGTTGCAGTAGTACGTAGTTGTGGTACGTTTCTGCATAAACTTAAATAAAATAAATAGAACGAAATTCATGCTTATGAGACTGAACAATAATAAAGGACACCAAGCAAAGAGCGATTGTTGTCACACTCATCTTAATCGTCATTTCTCTTGTCTTACTTTATAGCTTTTGATCTCTATGATTTTAGAACGATTGTTATTGTTATTACATTTAAATAAAATGACACTTTGGTAGGTATACAAAAATACTTAATATACATAGCCCTTACATTTACATTACACGCATACATAAGTACCTATTTAATATACATTGTATATCTGCACTATGCTTTTGCTTACATACTTACATCTTTTTCAAGCTAGGTTTCACGATCTGAATACGGCGAAATGTTATAATGTTTTCAATGTGACATCCTTTGACATTTATTTTGTTTAGTTGTCACATTCTATTTCTACATAGCCTAGCCATCTCACAATGTCTTCAACTAGTTTATTCCAACTTATGTACCTACCTTAGGGATCATTAAAACATTAAAAGTTTCTCTTTAATCGCCCAAAAACTCTTACCCTTCAATTGTAGAGAGTTTAAAGTTTAAATGTTACATTGTAGACTAAATTATAATTTTCATGGCCATTTAAAGACGAACTAAACATAATGCGTACATCAAATCTTGTGTTTAATAGGAACATTGAAACATACATGCTTAAGTTCATAACAAATTAGGTACTTATTGTATTTAGCGTACGTAATTAAGAAAAGTTTGAATTGACAATAGGGTTCATTGTCAAGTAGCAATTAATTATTAGCTCAAATTTGCGATTCGCTTCTTGATGATTTTCATTTTATTTTCTGAGTCATCTTGCAGATTTCCAAATAGTTTATATGATTAAAGCAATATTTCTATATTCATTTGCCATACAGATTCTATAAGATCATTTATATGCTTATTATAGAATATAAGATCAATCAAATGCTTATGGATACAGATAGTAAAATGTACTTCCGCCCATTCTTTTTATGTGGCATCTTTTTTGATACACTAGCACATATTTTAAGTCCATAGCATTTATCTATGTGGGATGTACAGAAGATCATTGAAGTTTACATAAAGGAATTTCTTTAGTTCTAGAAAAGGTTTGTTGTCAAGAAGAAGGAACAAATTGCAAGATAAATGAATATATCTGTAAATAGATGTATATAGCTTATGTGCATTTTATTCAAAAATACTGTGTAGGTAGGTATTAGGTATATGATGTACATATGTAATTTAAGTATGTTGAAGTTTATTACGTGTTTGTTTACTTACTTATGTTGTTTCTTCCTTTACACTTGGCTTGGGCTGACGCTGAGTAAATGAATGTTTAATGTAATGTAACGTATGTAATGGCAGAATTAAATAGAGCTGTGTTTTGTGAAGTTGTCATGTCCGTTTCCTATTTCAGAGATTTTTTTGTTAGCGTGTACATAAGTGCACTCGTATGTAGGTAGTTAAATATTTATGTTACTTGTACATGCACTAAATAAATAGATGTAGGTAGAAATGTATGTAAGTAGTTATGTTTAAATGATGCAACTAACTGCAGAACACACGGGGAAACGAATTAACTACATTTACCCATAGACACCTTAGCTTACATTTCTTTGACTGAACTGAAGTTGGCTTTATTGTTTAGCTCAGTGGGTAAACAAACTAGGAAAAATGGGGAACAACCTACAGACATATAATGCAGCTACAGTTAAATAAGTTAAATCTAAATCATTCGAAGAACATAAAAATTCTATCTAAATCTAGAGTAACATCTTGTGTAGGCACATAATGAAATGTAGGTAATATTTAAGTAAATAAATAGCTTAAGACTACTTAAATGCAGTTCCTATGTAAAAACGTGTAAGTAAAGGTAATAAATATTTGTACAGGCAAATCGAACCAGTGACTAGAAGCAAGTTTGCAATTTTAATGTACATACTTTCGGAGTTAAAGCTCATTTTTTAAATTGAAGGCAATAGGGTCAACTGTAGTTAACAATCCATTATAATATTTAATTGCATTGCCCTGCGTTTGTAGTAGCTATGCAAGTAATGTCAATGAAATTATTTCGGCTTAACGTTTTTACAGCAGAAATTGTGTGTAGGTGCAAAATATCATGATTTGCACATGTAATGCTTCAAGAAAAGAATTTATCTATCTAATGCATCAACACTATATACTATTTATTGCTAATACTAATACGCACGTAGGTAAATGGGTAAGCAAAGCAATAGATAATGGGCATCTTTGCATCTACAATAGATAATGTACCTAAGGAAATTCAGCAAGGTGTTTACGAAGCAATTATTTAAATTATAAGGTTACTACGTAGCACATGTATATATGTACATAGTGCATACTAAAACATGGCTTATGCGTTTAAGTAGTAAATCCAACCAATTTTAGGCAAAATAAAGTTTAGATTTAACATATCCTGCTATGAAAGCATCGTAATGGAAAGAGTACCCCCTAAGAAGCTAAAATAATGAATGATCCATTAAATTGAACGGAGAAGGACGACTGAGAGACCCATTCTCTTCTTTGTGCACATCTTCAGCATAGTACTTTAGATCAGTCAGAGCAAGACTTAACTTTATTGTTACTGTTGTGCCTTAAACGGGAGTTAGCCATTTATAGTTGTAATCACAAAAGGCTGGAATGCAAATGTAATGTTACATGTACATATGTATATACTACATATACCTACACATAGCTATTCCTATTACAATTACACACATCTACTAGTAATTTATATAGCAGTTACCAATGCAATCCCCCTTTGTGTACAGATATTTAACTGCTGTGTAATTTTATGCGTTTTAAATTAAGGTGCTAATCGTAAGCTAGAAAAAGTAAAGGTGGTTTGGTTAGTTTAGGGAAGGCAGACACTAAAGACAACAACTGTATACTGAAGAGGCAAGCATGATACACATGTAGTGCCATTTGCCACATTATAATAGAGCATCATTTAATTATAAGCAGAATGGACGGTCATAAAATGCTAAGATAAGTTCTGAAAGTGGTAAATGATGGGAGAGAGGAATTTTTGCTGAATGGCAAATGCTGAAAACGTGAGCAGTGTAGAGCAAAGCCGAATTTACGTGGATTTGTATCTACAGGGTGTTACTTAAGTTCCTACAGAAACACATGGGTTTTTTGGGAGTTGAGGCTATTGTTCTGCCTAAAACGGAACACTGAATATTGTGAAATCTATGTACATATGTATAATTTAAAAACTTTTAAAATAAACTCAATATTTTGGTCTTAAGCAACTAAAGCTATCCAAAAGCAATGTGTGCATACATTTAGCAATAATTCGCATTTAAATTATGCAAAACCTAGTAAAAGAAGATAATACCTACGCAAGAAAGGGCGACGGTCTCATTTGAATTGATGGGAAATGCAACGGTGTTACGGCCATAAACTTAGAGGGTCAAGAGCACAATTCAACGTAGTAGCTTGCTTTGAAATTTAATGCATATACATCCGCTTAGTTCTCTTCTTTAAAAAAAGATTTAAGGTAGATAATAAATACTTTAGGTGTAATCTGGTTTAGGTGTTTGCGATTGTATATACCTACGTAAACCTAGTACGTTTTACGTTTTCTTTGACGAAAAAACATGGAACAAGTAAACAGTCAACAGATGAGTATTCAATTTACGATGTGATGTGATGCTGATGGTACACATCTTTGTGAACATAATATTTAATATATTTATTATGTGTGTAACATTGAATTACAGACATACTAAGCATCATAAATAGTTTAGTAGTTTAGCTCTGCATGTTACTTATTTATATTATAAGACATTGTGTTTTTGTGTTGCATTCGAGATTGAATTGAAAATTGCAAGGTTTTCCCCACTTCTGACCTGATAAATAGCAATGCAGGCATTCACAGCGATATATGTAGTTCGTTTGCATCTCATTTTTATCAAATTAAACAAAGTATAATATAATATGGTATAGAAAAGTCATTTTGATACGTACTTACATGCATGATGTCAATTTTTGGAGAAGACACACATAGAAAACTATCTAGGTAATAACAATAACATAATCTTTGCACGACTGGCAAAAGGAATCCATTCATTTGTGTGAGTTTATTGTACTGGATTAACTATGTAAACCAAGTGCAAATAATATATTATCAGTATGGAACATTAACAATGCATTCTTAAACTACTTTAAATTATATCACAAAATATCACGAATTAAGTCGTGCTCTCTGAATCATTCAATCGGATTATAAAAATGTTTACGCCTTTTCGAGGGGACCTATTTTACATATTTAGCCAGCAGAAATAACCAGAGCAAACTCGCAGAGTAAAATCTCTCTTTGGACCGTGACAAAACTTCCTTTACGTTTCTAGAGAAATGGCTAATATTGTATAGTATATAGTGTATATACAGATGCATGCATACTCACACAGTTGCACATAGTACTACTACGCAGGTTTTTATACCGTAAAATACTTACTGATCCTTGAATTTCTCTGATATTATTTAATATCTGTGGTTTAAAGTGCTAAAATGTCATACAACAATAATTATAGTGTCAGATTCCATGAGACACCTGATAATGCCTGATTAGATTCATTTTTGATGTTATCTTTATCTTCCCATTGTAAAAGTGCGTAGAATTTGTAATGTTCGCGTGCTAGTGCTTAGGTGTTAAACATATATTTGCATACTCACGTTTTTAAAGTAAATTAATCACTAAAATCTCAAATATTCCACATAAATCAAAAGAGCAAAAAATACTCACCATAATTCCCGATGTTTGTAGTAGATAAACCGAAATTCTATGCAAAACCGATAAATAGATTAATATTATTCCTTGAGCTAAGAGTTCAATATCTTATGTGCACTGAATCTTTTGAATAAGAAAACCTTCAAATGCCTTATTGTAAAAAGTTCACTTGATCTGTTTCATTCTTTTTTTCTATATTTTCCGATATGATACAAGTCTCTCAGATTATATCATATCCATATTCCAAATTCGACTCCGTAAAGTTTGAAAATGGTATTTGTTTTATAGCTATACTCTATTAATTAAATAGATATGTTGTGCCATTGTTTGACTTGGGATGATAAAAAATTAACGTATAGTATTATGTATAAACAGCGAACAGTAAAACCGATACCAAACCCTTGCTTGGAAAATTACAGGCATATAAATGAACAATATGCTAATTAAGTAGTAATTTGCCAATTTTTCTTTGCATTATGCATTATATCTGCAAATTAGTAATACAGCCAGATAATGCCTTATGAATGAAACTTCAAACATTGCTGGATATCCTCTTTTAATAAGTCCTCGTCTTACTACTCCGTTTCGTATTGTTGACCAGGAATTGTTTGCTTGGAGATTCCGTCTGCGTCCTGTCTAGCACTTGCGCCATTTAAATCAGCGTATTGAAAGAAAATATTGTGAACATTAGCCGTTCCGTTTTGATTTCGATTAAGAGACGACCTTAAAAGTTTTATTAAATTCATACATATCATCTCGCTCCCATCGGGGCATCATATCATTATTATCACACTCATCACATCACTAGCTTCTGGCTAAATCGATTCATTCAGACAGACACACAGCACCACAAAGTGAAATGAAATTATGCCAAGCCAAACGATCGAGAGACGAAAGAAGTCATGCAGCCTTACTTACGAAAGAAACATTAGCAAAACTCAAGGGACTTCTCCTAAATGTTCCTTATACGTTTGGAATGGACAAAGTCGAAAAAAAATATCTTTCCATATTTAATACCAGCACAACTTAACTGCATGAGAGAGAATAGTAAAGATTCAATTCATATCTATGTTTTTAAACTGTACCAGTGTAAATCTACGGCACAATCTTAACAATAAAATAATGAGATTAGTTTTGAAAGTCTGGTCTGATGTCTGGTCATCCCATTTTTGTAGACAAGAGCAATACGCGGCAGTAGGTAGGCTATGGATGGACATGACCGTTGCTTGCAATTAAATAGTCGAGAGTAAGTAGTGCCTATTAAAAATGTAAGTAGTTTTAATTTTTATAACTTTTACAGTTTCAAGTGTGCAAATAAAATAATGACAAAGGCACTCGTCATCGTCACGTCTATCTACAGTCGAAATTGACAATAGAGGCAGAGCTGTCTGGCTATGGCTATACCAGACCAGAGCACTTGACAGATGCACTCTGCTGGTCTTTGTCCGTTTAGGATTTAGTTAACACCACCAAATCTGCAGAATGCAATGAACTATTTCATTATTTGATTGTCATTACGCTTGATATTCATCTTTGTCATTCGATTCTTTCGAGAGAGAATTTTTTCGAGATGAACAATAAGAAATGAGTTCATGCAAAAGTTATAGTTGATAGTAGCCTTACTTCATGGCACTTGACTTGACTCACCATTAACATTTACCATGGAATGGCTTATTCCTGCTGACTTGACAGTAATCTAAATCTACATTCAATTTAAATTCATAGAGCCACTAATCGCAATATACCTTTACAATAATAGGTACTTAAATGTACATTATATTCTATATCTAATGGCTAGACTTGGCTTTGGCTAAGTCGAGGAAAGCCACAATGATAAGCACTGTTGACATTCTCTCGTGAAGCCAAGGAGGTTAAAGCTAAAGCAAG
Organism: Tomocerus mixtus; assembly: GCA_034694165.1. Classification (NCBI taxonomy): domain Eukaryota; kingdom Metazoa; phylum Arthropoda; class Collembola; order Entomobryomorpha; family Tomoceridae; genus Tomocerus; species Tomocerus mixtus. The sequence continues at coordinate 20,882 of JAQFYC010000257.1, forward strand.
AGTTTCATGAGTTAAGCCAAGCCAAGCCAGCAGCAGGATGACAACAATAAGAGGCAAGGCAAAAGTCGTCACAAGTGAATGGCTCTTAGGATGTCTTTTTCAAAGGTAGGCCGTCGTCTTTTAAGCTTATACAGAAATATATTAGATACTTTCCTATTGTAGCCACAGTCTTATGAACTAAATCCAAATTCAATAGGTAATACAAAATACAAAAGCAAATTAAATCGGAAGTGGTTTATATGAGTACGGTCTTAGATTCACTGTAGTCTATTGTTCTTCGTCATCTTCAATCTTCAAAGTATTTTTTCGTTCATTAACAGTCCGTCGAAACACAGAAGCTTTGTGTACCTTATCTGTAATTTCCTTAAAGTTGGACTCTGCTTTCACATTCCAATTTATGTGATTCTACCATCTATATCTGCATAAAAATTAATTACTATTTAGCGACCTAATAAAAGACATAATTCAAAATAACATTGCATATAAGTCCAACAACAATCTCTAAAAGGTTTTTAGGGTTCGCATGGTTTCCTTTAAGCGAGAGACATAGTAGTGTAGCTATAATATAGCTCTTGAGCATATTTATATTATGTAGTACGTACGTTTTGCTTTACAATTAGCAGTAGGCAATGTAAATTCATGTAAGTAAACCACGTATTTAGAATTTATTTGCATGAGAATTAATAAGAGTTAGGTAGGTAGAGGTACCTACTTACTTATTTAGGAGAGAATGCTTTAGATACTTACTATTATGAAGTAATGTATAATGGAAATGGTAGTTAAAAGAAGATTACATTGCATTAGTTTAGTTATTTGTTGGTGTGGAAGAGGATCTGAGAATTGCATGCAGAAATTATATGCAAAGTCAAGGAAAGAGGGAAACCAAAAGCCAAGTCGTCGTCTCTTCTTCTTTCGAAGGGGTTTAATTCTCCAGGTGTGACGGAATGCGACAGGGATCAGTTGATATAGAGAAGGCTCGAGATCTATAAACCAGGGCACCTGCCACTTCTTTGGTGCAGGCAAACTTATACTCACGACAACATAACACAAGCACAGACCTTTACACAAACGCTTTACTTTACATTACTTACTCGACTCGTACATATGTATGTATTATAGTTTATACACTATTCCGCATCTGCATAGTAAGTAACTAATGTAATGTTAGCTACGATGCTTAGTTCTTACTTGAGATGAGACGAAGCATTTAACTTAACTTATCTAACTTGGTTTGGTTTACCATTCAACTTGGTTTGACTTGAATTGACTTGACTTTGACTTTGAACATTAACACTCGCACCATTTATTCTTCAAAGAAGCAGAAGACGTTTGAGCTTTTACCTGCTTGCATCTTATCCATCCTGGTCTGTCTCAACTGTTCTCACAAAAACTTCTTCCTCATTCATTAAAATTTTGTGCAATTAAATGGTTGTGTCCATTGTGAAATAAAACTCCTCTGGGAATCATATGAGACAAAAGTCCACAGTTTTCTAATGTGTTGTTTACATTCATGGTAAAAGCAATTTTTCATAAAGTGATACTTCCATCTCTAGTAGACATTTGTTAATTAGCGTTGACAGCAGTTCTTACTGTGACATTTGGTGCAGGCGAGGAGGAAGCGTTAATTTACAAGGAAACTATGTAATTAAGAGACAGACGTAAAACATTACCTACTCATTTTGAATCATCTCATCGATTCGCGTCGGAATTAATCTGAGCTAATCATCTGCTCCTGCCTGCTCAACGGGAAGTTGGAAGAACCACAACGAAACTACAACCGTGAGCTTCACGCGTAAGCTAAGCTAATGAAACAATGACCATTTTTGAAGTTGTTGTGCTATTAGTACACATGTAAATTATTACACCTGTCAAATTCGTCATTTATTACAGCGGCCAACTTATCAATCCAATCAATCAGGAGGAACGGCTCTGGCCGAAGTTAACAGACGCGGTGGAGCAGTCAGATAATATATTCTGACGGATAAACAATAGAGGAATTAACTCTTTACAGACAGGTGGGTTAATTATCCTATATTTAGTGTTTACTAATATCAATATTTAATTTTAAATACGTACGTGCTTTGCTTATAAACGATTTACATACTCGAAACATGCTATCCGGTACGTACACAGTATAAAAATGCTACTTCAATAGTATAATAGGTATAATACATAGCATAAGCCTATATTAATGAAATTAATGCATCAATAAGCTATACTTATATAAATAATAATTAGAATTACAACTGGCCTTAGTAGATAATTAAAGGGAGCAATTACTGTTTGGATTTTTTGAATTAGTTGATTCTTTTCGAGTAAGCGTTAATTGTAAGCTTTAAAGTAGAAAAGAAGCATAAATATGTACTAAGCAGAATAGAGCGGAACTATATATGATTTTTATGCTTTGCATGCAAATTAATTATGTAGTGGATTTAATGTATGTGCATAGAGTGGCAGGGTTTTCATTAGGCGACAACCTGTTTACAGAATAAATAGTCAGGTTTAGTGTAGGAAGTATTCATTAAAGAATTAAATGTGGAATAGGACTTCCTTTATGTCTTACATGATTTTGGAGCATTTCGTTCTATTTTAACAAAACCTCAAAACAATACAGACCCAGTAAAATAGTTTTACATTTTATGTATGTACTTATCCAAAATAGTTTTACATAAACGTATTTAATGTTCTTGTGTATGAAGTGATAAAACCACATTTATTCAGTGATTCAATTATAAGCTTAAGATTTTAGGAAGCAATTATGAGAGGTTTACAATTACATGTAGTTTCATATTTTTATGTATGCCAATTTTCTCCCTACCTATAATTAAATCAATCGGTCAATTTTAAATTAGCAAAAAGTTTCAGTCATTTCATTAAATTAGATACTAGGCTTACTATATTATAACACCTAATGTAGGTAGGTATGTGTATTAATAATATTCACTGATTAATTATGTCAACTGCTCATTACGAAAATGATAGCAGAGCTCAAAAGTTGTTATGGCTTTAATTATACATAACAATGCCAGAGTTAATGTTACCGATGCATTAATCAGTCCTATATTCAATTTGCTGTTCACATTTCCTTATGCAGTTTACTATACTTCTGTTATAGGGATTATGGTTATATAAAATGCAGAAACAATACTTATACTGTCTATTCAGTAATATTCATACAACTATTCCCAATATAGACCTGTACATTGTATATAGATTTTCTCCATTTCTAGACAAGTAGTCATTCAAATGAATAATTAGATAAATGAAAACCATAATTTAGTTCTGACAAGGTGCAATAACATTTCCTCAAGTTGAATTGAATTTGTCAGTAAAAGTTTTTACTACAATATTTTAGCTTTACTTTTGTGGCCAATTATCCCTATATGGGTTTAATATTATCAGATTGATTTTTACCACTTAGAATTAGTTGCATCCGTATTAGGTTTGTATGTAATTTGGCTAAGATAAGGCACGATTATGATTATGGATGTATTTAATCACCTCTTATGATGGGTTGTTGCATCTAATCTAATTAAACTAAGCACTCACATAATACGTTTTAACGGGGAAGTAAGCAAGTATCAATACAATTAACGAAATTCTATGCTTATAAATAGGTATTAGGTAGTTATTTAAAAATAAAGTTAGTAGTTAAATTAAAAGAAAGTCTTGTTTTCCTCTTGCCCTGCAAAAATATACTGTAATGTAAGTACGGACAATCAGACAATGGTTCAATATCTATTAAAATTTAGTACTGTGAGAGCCTACAAAATTTTTATTCGCAATTTGGACCTAATAAATGAGATTGTAAATTATATATAGTACATAAAACATTCTCATTCAAATTATTAAATGCACACAAAGCTAAGGCGTAGGCATAACCCTGCGATTTCCATCTCCCATCTCGTAATTCAGTGTGTAGTGTGTAATGTGTAATAATAGCCAGAAATAAAATCTCGGAAGAAATTCATTTTCATTTTCATGAAAGTGTTGACCACTAACTAGCTTGCGGATATAGGTATCTACGTTCAAACTCACATTTCGTGTTATGATCAAAGTATACTAGCTATATAGTAATAGCAGTGTATGTAGTACTATGCAATCTAGCCGTTTAGTCTTTATCAATGCAAATCACAAAGCAGAAAACCGAAACTTGATTTTCATCTTTGTATATTTTCACTTTGTGGGAAATGGTATGAAATGAAAAGATTTTTTAAATTGATAAGTGATTGTTAAGTACTTAGGTAGGTACTTTATCCTCTGAAAATACAGGTAGAGATACGTACTATAATTGTGTTTAGATTGAAGTTTGTTTAATCAAAGCCGCAATCAAGTCAACTCAAAAGAAGATGCATCTTTAAGATTGCTTAAGTGTGCATTTGAAATGTGACAATGAAAATAGTTATAGGTTCCTCTGGTTTGGTATATAATTTTCTATTATATTACTTATGTGTGTTTTGAGTCTTGTTTTGTGTTGGCTTTGGCTTTGGCTTTTGCTAATGTAATGTGATGTACTAAATAATTCTTCATTTAAGTACTCTTATATTATATTATATATAATTGTACCTATATAATATTACACTACTTACTACTTACCTAAACCTATTACTTATGTATGTACGTAGGTCGTCATCATCTTCAATCCAATCCACTCCACTCCTACTTAACTGACTCCTTTTGTAGAGTATGTTGTAAAAAGTAGGCTAAATCAGAGAGATACTATTTACTATGTACTACAACATTATATTATCTACACATCCCATCACAAATTCCCTAAAGGCTTACGATTAACTTGAGGAATAGCGTTTAGCGTTGAACATGATATTGTGCAAATGCTAAATGGCAAATGTTGGGTAGATCGTATGTATGTTATGATGCTCACGAGATAAAATAAAAGTATGCGGACAACAACAGTCCATGTAATCACTGTCAAAGTAAGTAAAGAGTTGAAATGATGTTTCCACTTTCAGTCAAAGTCAACGCAGTAGACTTCGCAACAATAATTTTCTTAAATCTAATTCAGTTCAGGTTAGTCGTCCTGTCCTCCTCTCACTTGTCCTTCCCTGTAGCATGGGAATCCTTTAAACTTTATTAAATAGTAACTAACTAAACGAAAGAAAGGAAAGTAATAACATAGCAGATATATTGGCACTTGCATCTAGGTTATTATTATTTCTAATGAATTATTGCGATAATAATAAGTAAGCACTTATTGTTAAGAAGGTAAAAGAATGATACCTAGGTAAGTATTTGTATCACACATATATATCATCGCATCTTTGAAATAAGTACAAATTCCTTTATAATTTGCATAGGTACTTACTTGTATCCTCATAAGGATAGTAAATGTATAAACTACTGTATAGGTACTGTCTATACCAGGAATGAATTCGAATTCTGTAGAAAAGAATGATGCTTCAAAAAGGTGTATTATTGGTTTTGGTTGGTGTGGTGCAATTTATTTAGCTTTAGATGCAGAACTGATATCACATCAGTAGATCTACAAAACGTAATGTAAGTAAATAATTACACAGTATGGTAAATGGTAAGGATCAGATAAGGAAGATGAGTTATATTATAGGTAAATAATAAAATAGGTAAATCGAGTGAATGAGCTATCTGAAGTAATTTCTTAGCAAGAGAGAGGGAAATAGGAGAAAAATGAAGGTGACAATGCGATAATACGGATCTTACGCATTCATTTTAAATGTTATGTTAGGAAAAAACAAAAGGAACTCTTGGTACATTGAATCTCCAACAGATTTCTAGCATTTTCCTTTGATTTTCCAGATTTGACAAGGATTGTACTCTATAGAAGTTGAGGCAGCTCTATGTGATTGAAGCCCAGCGAAGCCAAGTCACGTCAGTCACTCAAACAGCCAAAGTCTGAGTTGAGTTGATCCGAGCATCAGATGCATTTGAGCATAACAACTGCCTTAGTAAACTCAGTAAAAAGAAACGGAGGAGTACAACAACGAGATGTTTACAACGGATTTATCGCACCGTGTCTTCTTAACTGTATACGTGCTTTTAGTAGTAGGAGCACTACAACTAAGAATTGGAAATTGTCAAGAGGCAACGGAGAAGAGAGGAGCTGAAACTGTTGACTATAGACATAGTAATGGATTAAATCCTGTGGAAGATCAAATGTATGACGAAAGCAGATATTACCAATCTTCCTCAAGTCCTTCAGAAGACCTTGTTCTGACTCTAGATGATCCTGTTGAAGAGGAAGAGCTTAAAATCTATTCTCAATCTGAAGGAAGAAACGCTCGAATGGATTGGAGGAAGGGAGATTCTTCTTCTCAATCAACACCGTCATCTTCCTCAACTTCAGGAATGCAAACTGTAATATCATCTACATCGTATTCGGTGAAACCCGGGAATCCTGCATCCACGGTGATACTAAATACTAAACCAGTTTCAATTATTACATCCGGAAGTGGCAACAGTGGTAGAAAATCCGCGTCCCCTTTCTATTCGTCATCATACCCTCAATACTCGTCTTCTTCTGCATCTTCTATAAACTATGACAACAAGAGGAAAGGAGAGCAGTCGACCTACTACCAAAACTACGACTCGAGAGATAATAATTGCTTTGGTAAGAAATGCTTAATGACTATGACTCAAGATGGACTGCACCCAGATCACGATGAATGGAAAACATATCATTCTAAACTCAATAGTGACATCATGAAAAATAAGAATTACCAGGAATACCCCAGTGGCAGCAGTAATTACGGCGATGGATTTAGCTCCGGGGGTCGCTATCAATCGAGATACTCAACTATACCTTTTACAATAGAGCCTTCTATTCCTGGAAAACACTCTCATTATCCTGACAGCTACTCATTGTCATCTTCATCATCAAGACCTGGACATCGAGTCTCTAGAACAACAACTTCTACATCCACAACAACAAAGTCACCAGGATGGGTTAAATTACAGCCATTATTTTCATCAACTGTCTACGACCCATTTGCCTATATAAATAACAATAACCTTAGCTCAGCAGCAAAATCCTCAAATGAAATTGGCAATGATCCCCAGATGCAGATTTCCAAAAGAGTCGGAATCGAACTGAGCCCTGACAGTTTTGCCGAGCGACATGGATGGGGAAATAATGGCAATCAACATATTACTGATCACGGTGGATCCAAATTCCCATCATGGCTTGAGCAACTTAATCAAAATTCGCAAGCTCACGATTTCAACCGAAGGCCAGGTCCAACTCGAGATGAAGATAATAAAAACTGGGTCAAATTGGATCCCATCCCTGTTGCGGGAGTCTCCATATCGAAATGGGTACCAAAGGGAACTCCAACTTCTGACTTGCCCACAACAAACTGGGGAATACGTGACAAACCGAATACATACTGGGATACACATCAACATAATCAACAACAACAACACAATCAACATAATTCTCAGCACATTGATTCCCTCATAATTCGTCCTGGTAATGACAACCAAGGGTGGTCTCACAAAGGCAGTCCATCATCTCAGGCGACAAGATTTCCTGATTTCTTGCATACGAGATATCCTTCAGTGACAAAGAAGCCTACTAACGCTTGGAATGATATTATTTACCCAGAAGGACCTACATCTGCCACAGCAAGTTGGGAAGCCAACAAAGCTGGTCTCTCTAACTACCAGTCATCTTTCCCAATCTCACACCATTCATCCTCCTCCACAAATTCCTGGCCTTCTGACACTCGACGACGTCCTACTGGCTCGTGGTCAGCACCCTCCGGTCAATCCTTACATAATCATGGTGACAGTAATCGACGCTTTGCAATTCACAGAAATCCAGCTGGTCTCAGTGGCCACTTTGACAGGGATTACAATCCCCCGTCATATCCAGATCTAGAAGCGCATGGGGACGATCCTCGTTGGGTTTTGGTATCCAACAGCCGCCGTGTGACAACAACACCGCACCGTACCACCTCTCATTCTCAGAGTCAAGGATACCACAACAGTCGACCGCCCTACTTAGAAGATAGTAGAAAATATCTTGATTTAGACAGATACGCTAACACTAACTTATATAACTCAGGTCATCGACTTGCCAAGGATTTATTTAAAAGAGCTTCAACAACATTACCATCATATCAAACAGAAGAAGATCCTTTTGATCGAATTAATGCAACTCTCCAAACTTTAATCCCCGTTTTACAGCATAGAGGATCTGGAACATCCACAAGACGCCCTCCGATCTTACATACAATTACACCAAGTGGACTTACATCGCAATCAGAGGATGAATACTTAATGGATACAGATACAGATACATCCGCATCAGCAACAGAATATACATTTACAAGTAGTGCAGGAGATGCCCGAGCAGCAAACTCAACAGCTCCAGTTGTCACTAAGAAAAGACACCGAAAGGGTTTTGGGATCAACCCGGTTTACGCTGCAGTCGGGGCGGGAATGATCCCTGCAACTATGGCTGCTGTTCTCCCGATGGTTCTAGGAAGAAAAAAGCGAGGTGTACATAACAGTTATTCTGTTGTCAATCTTAAGGATGCGGATGCTGCCACGTTGAAGTTTCTCAGTAGCATCACTAATAAATCAAGTTCAAAGGAAGTTGTCTTTTCTAAGTTAGCCAATGTACCTCTATATGACAAAGGTCCATTTGGCAGAAGAGAGGACGCCGCCGAAGCCTATTCTTCGTACAAAACTATTAGCCACAAAAAACCATCCAAATCCAATAAACATGTGTTACGATGAAACTAAAAGCGCTCGAAATTAGTTTACGGTAAATATTTCAACATTCAGCCGATATTTAAAGTAAATTATAGCTTTTTATTGCTTACAGCTGCCCTGCGATATTATGTACGGATTGTCAAGAAAGAATGCATCTGTACTGTATCTACAACTATTGTAATCTCCACTATGCAGAGCAGAATATAAATATTTTATGACTTCGTTAATGTTTTTCGTTTTTGCCAGATATCTTTTACACACTGTTATTTTATTTTTATGCATGTGCTATTTTATATGGGTTTACCTCGAGTCCCGTGAAACTTCAATATGCTTGTCATCTTACACTCATCATCACGACGCTCAGGACTCAAGAATCTTAAAATACCTGTTGATATTGTATGCATGATATTATAGGAAATAAAATGTGTTTTACCTTTTGTCATATACATAAGAATAGAAACTAGGAGATAGTAGTCTTGTATATAAAGTAAACATATTTAGGTATACTATTTATACATTTGTTTTGTCTTGTTAACTAAAATGTTATGTTATATCGATGTAAAATAGCATTCAAATATCAAAAATAAGTACTGCAGTAATACTTCCATAGTATAACTGTATAACTAACTATTGAATATACATAAGAGTATGAAAGCATAAGAATTAAAATTATTTATTTTATTTTTCGGAATACAGTACTATTCTGACACCGACTCGACTCACTAAGGTGCTATAATATATAGGCAATAATATATAATGTTGTCTCAATCTCGCTAACTGACTATACAATTTACGTTCCATAGCAAAATAAATACATAGAAAGTCGATTTTATTAAGAAACTTGAGCAGGGATGGTATAATGTTATTTGTTATTTAAAAGCATTCAAGCTGTAGGTTATATTGTTAAAATTGTGAATTCCTGAGTATTTAGTTCGTAAGTACTACTGAATACTATTCCTGATGATGTGGCCGATATGAATGATATTATATGATTGTTATATGTAAATATTATGGACAAAATATGTTAAATATATGAATACTAATAAGTAATGCAAAAAGAAATGTTATCAAGTGCAGAGATTTTGTCGTGTTATCGTTTGTATACCCACAATAAAATGAATCTCTGTTCATAACTATCCAAAGACAGAGTATTTGGTATAGGATTGTAATCAGTAGTATTTAGTTAATGATATTTTTATGATGTTACGATTGTTTATTTATTTCCAGTCATATTCACTTGAAATCTGAAGTAACACACCTGAATTTTCATCCTACCATGCTGCCAACTATAAGTACATTCATCGATTTAAGAAGCTACCGATCTGAATTCATTTTATGAACATTTAATTTTCTATATCAAATATCAACAAATACCGCTTATTGTTAGTAATCAAATGAAATGAGGAGTTGCTCCAATGTCTTCGATGTCTATTAGGTATTTCCATGATATTACATATTATTATGTAAATACCCTTTTGATATCTGATACATGTGTCATGTACTTATGATTCCTTCAAATCAACTTCTTTAATAAGTACATAGAAGTTGAGTACGTGATTGTGGAATAAGTAGGTATGATTTAAAGAGATTAACTGTAGTATGGATATATTCTCAGAGTTATGATGGAAATGTCGTCATTTGTAATCATATTAATCAGATACTCACGGACTTAATTTAAGATGCACAAGTATTACATAATGCAAATGCAGTAAATTATCAACGCAAAGGAATGAAACAGGTAGAATGCATGTGTCATGTGTTATCGGCCACAAATAAAATAAGAAATATTGACTACTCTAAATCTACTAAACCCAGTTCTGCCCAGTTCCAGATAAATAGGCGGTCATCGCATCGGAATCGGTAATAACATGTAATAAGTTACATAAATAGTTAATTTGATGGCATTATTGATTAGTTTTGCGTATTTAGTGCAGAACACAGATTTATCGAATTATTGACACCTTTGATTTATGCTTCCCTTTACATATTATTATAATGAAATACTAAGAATATCGGATACATTCTCTATGTGCCTAAATTCATATTTTTGCTACTATTTACGTATGTGATTCTGGGACACTATAATAACCCGTACTGGTGTACAACACACTTTTTGCATATTTAAAATGGTATTATGTATTAAATCAGTCATGAGTCATGACACCTCTAAATGTTCCATGCATACAGATATATTTGTACAAGATCCCTATACATTATAATTATGTATTCAGTTGTAATCATACAAGATCATCAAAATACTAAATCTCATCAATCAATTACTAGAAAACAAGAAGTATAACATAGCATGGCTAGCAGTAATGTAAATTTCTGTATTTGCATAATTATAATAGTATGCAAACCATATTCCAATCCAATATAGATTAGCAGCTCTTGTGTCACGTGAAGTAGGTATCATTTATATCTGTAGTAGCTCTGTAGAAGGAAAAAATATATATTGTCCTCAGACCATATTAACAGAGGAAAACGATGTAACTGAAGGACGAAGGAGAAATATCCGTTAGAAACTATGTATACTAACTATAAATGAGGGTTCTAATACTAATTGTTCTCTACTAGATATCAAGCAATGCAAATACAGAAAGGGTGTGTAAAATAAAGGGTATACAATTTGTCAATAGAAGTATCAAAATGGAATTGTTGGTATTTTCGTATCCATCAAAATTGAGAATTTGTCACTCAGGGAAGATGGATGGACTATGGACTCACAATCAGTAATTTGAAGTGAGCTTATAATTGATATGAATTCTTTCATGTGAGCATGGAGTTTCCCAATGACTATACACAGGTTACATACAGTGCATAAAGTGTATATTCGCGCCCGCCTATTATTAAGTAGCGAAAAAGGACACATAAATATGATCTGTCTATCCACTCGTTCTGCAGTAACTCTTAGATGGACCGAGTTAAATTAATCCGGCCACATCGCAGCACTACAACTATTTATAAATCCTTGAATTCTTGAGAACATAGCCATCGTAATTAGGACCCTGTAGATATTACTTACAATTTGTTAATGCAGTAGCACATTCTTACTTCCTTTGGAGTTTGCAGCTAATTTGATAAATCTTTCCAATGGTTTATTATTACACAAAAAACAACGCATATTTTTATATCTGCTATGTATCAGTAGCTTACGAGTTGACAATGACAGTGAACATGCAGGTACTCTTTCCTGTAGAAACGTAAATGTAAAATGTTATGTGCACCTGCAACTTCTAAGTTCATTTTATTTGTATGCATGCAACGATGCAGCTCAAATGTGCCTAAAATGGTGAGTAAACTAGGTAGGTAGCCTATGCAAACCTCCACGATTTATTGTGAATCGCAGCTATTGAATTTGCTAAAAGCATAAGGCTAGCGCGACGAAAGGAGATGAGAGAAATATGCAAATAAGTAGCAATGCAGTCTGTAAAATTCAAAGAATGAATTGACAAGTTTCGTACTGATAAGTTTGAATGGATAAAGGAATAGTTAAATGTAATGCAGGCAAGGGATAAGTAAAGCTAATTCTAAATGAATGTATAAACCAACAAAGCAATTCAACATAAAAAGTTAATCAAACTTAAATACCTATTAAATGCATGTTGTACCAAAATACACTATAAAGTGTATGTTGGCATTTAAGTCTATAGTACAGTGTATTTGCTTTGCATCATGTGTTTATGTCTATTTATGTGCAAATTCTGCAACAAGTTCTACTCAGCAACCATTTTGATGTTTTGAGGATTCCTTTGTAGCTCGAAGAAATGACTCGCATTTTTCCTTATTGCCACAGCAGTTTTAGATGGATTTTTATGCATATTTATTACATGTCAGTGTGTTAGCAGTATGTTGGAATGACATGCATTAGGAATTTGATATAATATTTCATTCCGCAATCTTTCATTTCGCATAATTGAATTTTGGGTCAATCCTCACTCGGCAGGCTGCTAATTATGCAATTTGATATTAATAATGAAATAATATTATTTTTATGCACACTCATCTTCTTGGTTCGTATTATAATATCCAATCTGTACTGTACTGTGCAGCTATCTACGCTTACATACCACTGTACAATGTGGCCCAAAAGTGGGGTTGACTTTGCGAGATGGTAGCAGTTATTTATTATCATCAATCATATTATTTATTAGATAGATTTATTTTATTGTTTATGAGCTGTATTTCCATGTATGTGATGAATCATTCATGAAATATCTCACCACCAATGCAATGTGAGCTGTCATTACAACACTAAAATCATGGTTCCATACGTGTGCTAATAAAAAAAAATAAAGCGCGACAAACGGATGTCTCAAAAAGTGCCTTTACGAATCTATAATAACTTAATACATTTAAGATAGGTACAACTTGTACTTGAGTTGTGCTAATTCTGTATACCAAAATTAGAAACATACATACATCATTTATAGCTATACTCTTGAAAAGTATAACAATAAGTCTGAATGTCAGGATAACGTATGACTATTAAATTGCTATGTTTGTACAAATTAAGAGATCATAATAGTAAATAGTATTGCTGTTACTAGCACAGCTCGAAGAATGTGCCCTGAATGTTATTTTCTTTTAATAATCAATGAAGAACTACTATAAACACTTTATACGTATATTACACGAAGATATTGGACTTAATAATTTTTACCTTATATGAAATACAATATACTCTTTGTAAAAAGTAGGTGGTTACTGGTTACTGTTCTTGAGAAAGAAATAGAATACAGCCATCAGTGAAAGAATTTAATACAATACTTAAATTACGCATTTGATAGAGACTAATTTGCGTTTCCATGTATGTGTACCTACACATACGCAGAAATGAATCGAATGAAGCGTGCATTAATTTTATGCTTTTACAATAATACATATATAAATAGTGCATACTGACACTTACATGTGTATGGCAGTTTGATACATGGACTGAATTAGCTATTTATGAACCAGTGGTATATAATTGTACCTATGTTCATGTTATTTTGACAGTAGGTTTGATTTTATAAGTAGAATACGAGACCACTGCAAATATCTGCCACACACATGTAGTATAGTAATTTATTTTGTACAGTTTAAAAGATGCATTTTTGCATATGTAAGAATAGTAAGTAATATTCAAGAAGATGCTGCCCGGCCGCAGCTTCCAATTATCGAATTATAATGACCACATACCGTTGCATGAATCTCACACATCAAAAGAAGATTTTTTAAGCGTGATCTTGCAACGATGGTCTTTTGCATCTAAAGTCACTCCACCTTAGCCTACTAAAAATATATTTTATTTTTGGTTTGACTGTACATAGTTCGGGTTATGTAAAACATTGGTTTAAACCGAAGGTATTTAAAGAAAAGAGCTAGGTAAACCAAAACTTTTAACTTAATGTTGAATCTGAAACAATTATTAATTCGCTCGCACACGCCCAAATGAATTTTAGCGATAATATCGTATAAAGTTGCACCAACTAAGCATCTTTGCATAGATACATGAATAGGATGTGCAGATTCATTATTTTTGGATTTTTATAATTATAGTTACGCATATATAGCTACTACTACATAGTATGTATTAACTTGTGTGTAATAATAATAGAATAATGCAATGTGTTACTAATGATGTTTGTTGACAAATAATGCACAAGGAAGGTTTACTCGCTTTGCAATGCACAGTTTTTGTAATACTTTAAATTAATTGCATTAAAGCAACAATTGTTTAGTAGAAGTAGGATATGAAATAGGTTTACTCATTATTATTATACTTGGCAGGCAATGTAGTACATAAAACAGACTCTGGTAACTGACATAAAGGATGCAAATGCATACATAAACCAATAATATCTACAGTTGCTATATTATTCTATAAGCAGACAACAAATGAAAAGTATATCTATTTACGTACAAGGCACATAAATTATAGGACTTTTACATACCACGCCAATTTGTAGCTTTATAATGTAAAGTAATGTCTTGACAAAATGTAATTTTAAAATAAATTACATACCACGAACTGTCAGCTTCTTGAATACAGTTATTTATAGTTTATCATTAAACTTCATCTCTCCGTCTTTATATATTTATGCATTGGTTTAGTTATAATAATCCCTATAGGTATACAGTAGTACATACATTATGACATGAGCAATCAAATTCAAGTGGGTAGACGAGATACCTACTTATTGAAGACAAAGTTAGTATAGGTGAAATTTGCAAGTATTAAGTATAGTATAAGGATTCAGCTAATAAAACTGCATACTTAAAATAATTCATGAATATACTAGTAGGTAAGTTATGTGCATTTATCTATAGTATATTAGTGTGAAGGGTAAAATAGACAAATTTCTTCTACTATTATTAAACTAGCTTTATACTCGTAGACTACTTAATGTATTATGTAGGTATTTAGGATTATACTGGCAAATAGAACGTGGCTATAATAAAGTTTCAAAGTTTCTCAGCATATGGCAATTTAATCACCTCACTGCAACATGAATTTGATTAGGGGAAAATACCGAAAGATTTTGTGAATATAAATACATGGTAACATGGTACATAGGTACATAGGTAGATAGGTAAGTAATCATTGTACATTTGGAAAATGTATTTGTATACATAAGCAAACCTTGTCTTGACTAATAAATCTACTTTACATTACTATTACTACTTACCTGTTGTATTCTGCTGTGTACCAGAATCTTTTATTGTCTGTATCTGTTATAAGTAAGTAGGATAGGATAGGAAATAGTTACATACAGGTAGAAATCCAAATGATTCATAGCAGATGTAAGTGTAAGTATGCTATTTTGAGAGCAAGTCCCTTGCCTTGATTGCATTTATGTATGTTTATCCTTAGTTAGACGCACATACATATTGTATGCTCTTCTCCTTCTGACTTTGACTCCTTTTGGCCCAGAAAAACTCATAGTTATTGCCGTTAGATGAGGATTGGAGGAAATAGGCAGAGGGAATCCTCGCCAGTAAAAAGTTATATAAGTGTGTGCGATTTCGTGAGACTAGCCTTTAGTTATTCTTGAGCTTCTCACTTCTCACCCTATGCGACTGGAAGTAGCAAGAGCAAAGCAAGCAGATTTGCTTGTATCACTTATGACTTTGCATTAGAAACTTCCTGGTGGTGCTATTGTTGACACAACTCTCTTGTGTCTGTCTGTCTCTCTGGCTGTCAATGACTCTGACTCTGACTCTGACTCTCGGCGTCACAAGTGCATAACTTATCATTTCAAATATATCTTCCAGATTTTTAATGGTTGCTACCACATTACAAGAATTACATCGGATAAAAAATATTTTTCGGAGTTCAGTTTTGTTCACGCGAATCCTACATACATGAAACAAGTGTGTGTGAAACTTTTGTTTGAGACTTTTACTCATTGAAAAGAAAATACAATTTTTCCAGTGTTTTTGTTAGCTTTGCTTTAGCTGCTAACAACAAACAAATATTGTGTTGACAGGCCATTATTACAAATTTATCAAATTAGAATCAATTATGCTGCATTCAAGGAGCCATCGGAGAGCCATACTTTTTTGCTCATTTTTTTACAGTGTCACTCTTACCTATGCCAAGCCAACAAACTGTAAGTCAAGTCCACTACAATCCACTCAACCATTAAATTGGCTAGTTTATTTTCTTGATATTATGTGAATGAATCTTAGTGTGTGATGTGGTCACTTGTTTAACTTACTTTAACTTCTTATCATCTCCCTCTTTGTATAATGTAGCTTTTGTACTATTTTGATCTGGTTTGGTTTGGTTTGGTTTAGATTCTTATTTTCAGGAGTGTGTAATGTGTATTGCATATTGCATGGACTTTTCTTATACCGTATATTTACCAAGGTAGGCATTCTCTTCTGTGAATTGCACGTAGGTAGGTAGTTTTTGAGAAAAAGTCATCCTTACTCAACCTGAACATCACGTTCACTATTTGCCGTTTTTTGCATGCAGATATTTAGTTAGAGCATTTTAATACATTGCCCTATTCGTTTAGTTTTTATAATTTGCCAAAATTGCCCAAGTATAGCTTTAAACTAGTTAATTGCATTTTTATTCTTTCAACTGTATTACAAATTAGAAATACAGACTACCTCCCAGTTATAACCAACGTTTATTTTTATAAACCTAAATAATGTAGGTACATGTATTTCTGGTAAAGCATTTGGTAAAAGATTACAGAGACCGACGACGTTATGTACATACCTAGATTACAGGGTGAGATTATACCGTGCAATTAAGTGCATTTCCTTGTGCAAAATACAACACGTATATTAATGACTTTTAAAATATAGCAAAGCAAAAACAACACTCCTATTGTATCTACACTCTGTACTACATATAAATGTAGACATATTTTTACTGTATTTGGCGAGAAAAATATTTACGACCTAAAAGAATATTTTGCCGATAGTGATATCGAGGGCCGTAGTTGTACTCTGTCATTTATTCGTTTCCCAACGCTTGTACACTAAGCTTAAAATATGTATCTTTGCTTTAAGTACACTAACTAATTGAGTAGAAGTAGTTATTATAACAATTACTGCAAGTACCTAGAAAAACAAAAAGGTAAATGATGTTTGCGATGAGATTTTACTAACAGTACTAATAGATACCTAATAGAGAATTCATGTAAGTTAAGATTGCTGCAACATCCATCAAATCCCTTTTAGCCATTGATGATAATTTTCATGTATTTATCTCAACGCATATTCTCGTAATGCTAATTGGTATGTTTACAAATGCAATGCAAGTACCACAAAGGCATAAAATAATTTTCATGTAGTAATTATTCGGCAGACCATAAATCGTTTTGCATTTACTTGATATGGACTTTTGTCTCTTCTGTAATGTGTCTGTAGTAGGAGAAGATGTTGTTCCAATCCCCAGTCCAAGTCCTAGTTCAGCCGATGTTGTGTCATTTGCTCTTCCCGGAGCCCAAACAGGAGGAAGGCGAATAATCCATTCTAGAACAGACGATGGAATGTGGCAAGCCTCGGCTCGACTCCCATCCTCATCCCAAGCAGGAGGAAACGAACACAGCAGGTATAAAATTCGACGTGACGGTAGTTTGTCTTTAATGTTAGACGGTGGAGAAGGTTATGACCAAGAGCAGGAGCATAGACCCAATACTAATAGCAATAGCAATCACAACTCGTATACTAATTACTACAACCAGGAACCAACACATTCTCAGTCAGACTATTTAAACTTGAATAAATTCTACGAGGATAGCTTATTAGAGCCGCATCCACAACGACAAGATCGTCGAGGGAAGCCAGGTCCCATGGAATTGCGTTCTTTCTCTGTTGTTTTGTCAGATGTGGATGTGACAGGGCGCTACGGTAAAGATAATCTACACGAAGACTCTTATTCTGAAGCCGGAGTTTCCGGGTACCATCTGCACAGCAATAGCATTCACCGCATGAATGCATCTTGGAAACTCAACTCTCGCAATTCCTCCCCGACCTCTGAGGATTTGTTGCAATTTCTAGCAATGTTCTCTAATGATGACAAAGATGAAGCGAATCCTAGTCATAATAATAATAATGACGATAACAACAAAGTAAATAGCTACAGTTACCACAATATAGACCTTCCTCACCAGAAATTGATGGGCATACCATTATTACCGCTACCGACAACATTAACAACAATGGCAAAACACGCAACTCCTGAACCAACTCCTGACTATCACTATCAGTCTGATTCCCAATCCCATAGCCATACTGGTGACAAAGCCGGGGAAGAAAAAATGGAGGAACAAATGGAAGAAAAAATACATCATCATTTACAACATCAGATGCAAGTGCAGATGCAAGATCCAATGTCATTCTTAGATAATGGCGAAGACAATTTGCCACCGTTTAGTACATGGTCTGAGTCATCGAGAAACATTCTAGGGAATGAATCTACTTTAACCCTTGTAGCAGATGCTTCTGTTGCTAGAAATATGAATGATAATGATGAGACTGCTAATAATTCCTCTAACGGTACAGTTTCATCAGACGAAACTAGTAAGGTACTACTATACGACTTACTAGCAGCTTTGGACAAATTCAGTCAAAAATCAGACACTGATAGCGAGGAATTTCCGTTTTCTGGCAAAAAAATGAATGGTACAGAGAGTTTTTCAAAGACAAATGGCAATGACACTGTAGAGTCACCAAATGCAGAGGAAAATAATGCACGAATGAAAATTAAGGACCCACAGCAAACGGCTGCTGACCTGAAAAAACTGATGGGACTTTTATTGTCATCTAATGGCGGAGCAACGAAAGACCCTCGAAGTGGAGCCGAAGTAGTGAACATTGTAATCACGCCGAATAGCAATTCAAAGTTCAATTCAAACGGGGAGGTGGAAGATCGTCAGAAAATTCTCTTCCTGAAAAGCCCTCAAGTGAAGCAGTTACTCGACGCTGCGTTATCTGATCCCGCTGTTAGTTCAGCAGCTCAGAAGATCGCTGCAGCTCTGCACGTACCTCACTACGATGATCAAGGTAATCATAATGTAGATATTAATCAGATGCTTCATCCTTCCGTCTACAATAACAAGAACAAATACTCTTTCCCTCAAGACAACAATAATAACAATAACAACAATACGGAAAGTAGTTCTGACTCTGACGATACAGATACAGAGTCCACTCCTGATGGATTCCCTCTAACTGGCGCTGGTTTTCTTAATCTTCACCATCCTAACTTGCAATTTCACCAAGCACTTCACCATTTAGTGGCCAATGGCTCTGCTCCGACGAGCATTAATGCTACAACCAAAACGAATGTTATTAACATCTTTGTTCTGAATTTCAACGGAAATACAAATACTTACAGTACTACTAGCAATAAAAATCAACAAGGAAAATTAAAAATACCTTTATTGCCGTATGGTAAGCCTTTGTTGATGGAAACAGTGAATCCTGATGATGGGATTAGTGACGGCTCGTCTCACAATCAATCTCCATCACCGTCTCCATTTATATTAAGCAAAATAGGGGTTGCGGCTGCAACAGAAAGTACGAAACCAAAATGGCCTTTTCATTATGTGACTGAATCATCTCATCATGAGAGTCTTTACGATGCGTTGAAACCCACAACGACAACCACTACATTGACACCTCTCCCACCGCATTTATTCTCATCTTCTACCACGAACACACACAATAATAACAACAACAATGGCAACAAAGTAAATATTCTTGATTTACTACCGGGGGATATCAGCGCCCATACTCCCGTTGAATTTGACAAAGCGACGGAAAGGCCATCACCACTATCTCAATATGATTTCGCCTCCAGTTTCGTTTCTGACCCCAGTAGAGGTCCAACGACCAAGAGACCAATTAATGGCATCCAAACCCCAACCAATTCATCCCCAGGTATTTTTCATCACGTCAGCAATTCTAATATTAAAGATAGAGATGATATTCTTGCATATTTAGCTGCTGTCAACAAAAAGTACGCATCATCAACTACCGAGAGTCCATTGCCCCCAGAACTTGCACATTTAGGGTGGATTTTTAAGAATCAACCTCCCCCAAAGCCAAATGTACCTGCCAAAATCATATCTAGGAACCCAAATCCAAATGCTCAGAAAAATAATGCAGATACCACTGATCAAAATTACGAAGACGGCGATTTAAGTGATATGGATATGGATGCAGACCCAGATTCAATGATGGAAACAGACGAGACAAATCATTTAGCATTGCAGCATTTATCCCCAGATTCTATTAAATACGATAGAGTCTTATTTATTAACGATAACACCCAAAATGATACTCAAGGGGACAATCTTAGCAACTCCACAAATATTGCAGAATACTTAATGAGCTTAGATTCAGAAGATTCAACAACTACTATTAAGAATAGCGATGATAATTCTGTATCGACCACAACAGAGTCCCCACCAATAACAATCTCTAGTACAAAAAGGCCTGCATTTTACAAATTCGGAATAAAAATTCCTCCAGGAGGGTTCCCCGATGACGGTACGGATTTAAATTCTCGAGTAAGAAAACTGCTAACAGCTTTGGGATTCAGTGCAATCCCAACATTGGCTGCGGGGGCCGCTGCAACATGGCCCTATTGGGTCCCTCTCGTTGCAACTGGACGTAAACGAAGAAGGAGACGAGAGTTAGCATTACCATCACCATTGCCGCAAGGAAAAGCAGAGCATAATATCCTAAACCCAAATGAACATCTGCTGTCTTCAGAATCATTTATAGGATTTGCACAGAAAGCAAATGAAGAATTAAATGCTAACTCAAGCTCTGTTTCCGGAAGAATGGTTAAAATGGAAACTAGCACAAACACAAAGGAATCTACATCTACAAGGAGTACGACGCCAATTTCGGTGCTGGCTACTGCAGTGAGTAATTCTTCAGCAACAAAAGGCAAAGAAGAGGGACAGGAGGCAAAGTGGATCAAAGTTGAAGTGATTACCGAGTCATCACCTACTTTTCCAAGTGTAAAGAATACGAGTAGCAACAGCAACAGCAATAGCAACTCTTCTGATTCTGACTCTAGTAATAGTAACATCAGTATCACAGCCGATAACAATAGGCACTTTGGAAATGGGGAGCCACAAGATGTACCGTTGCTCAAGAATTTCCTAAAAAACGTCCTCTCTAGTGAATGGAGTATCTCGACCACGACTCCATCATCAACGAGTAATCTTAATGCGAATACAAATCCATTCTTCCCTATGCATCATCAACATCAAGAATATTTACAGCAGCAACCTCTCAGATTTCCTTTGAGCAGACCAATGCTTTACTCTTCTAACTATTTCCCTTCATCATCTACTACATCTACAACTACCTCATCCTCAATCACAATAGCTGACAACGAAAAGCCTCAACAACACATCAACATGAACACTCACAATGAAAATGCAGATAATAATAAAAACTACTTTGCTACCTTATATACCCATAAGCCAGAGAAAGACCAACAGCATTCATCTTCTTCCACATCTTCATCCTCATCTACTATATTGAATACTAAAAATAAATTCTCAATGTTCAAACCGGCCGGTCAAGATGTAAGTATTATAATAGGAGCAAAGAAAGTCAAACGACCGAATAACTCAATAATTGATCAAATGGCCAAATATAAATTGGCATCTGCTATTCAGGAAGCTGAGGAATCTTATTCTTCTGCAGCATTGTTTCCCATTTGGTTCCCCATTCTCTTCGGGAAAACTACGCGTAAAATGCCAATCTCAAGAACCAAGATGCAAAGTACTGCTAGAATAAATGAATACCCTTCTATATCGAATAATGATACCAAATCAGTCAATTCACACTATAATTTCAATTGATTTCACGAAATAATCCACAGAGAGCTACCATTCAGCGTGTATAATTGTATTGTGATGTGATATGAAAAGCTAAAGCTACCAAATATGTCCATTGACAGCTACTATGTTCATGAAGGACTAAAAATAATTAATTTGTATTGAATAATGGGAGGAACGATCTCTTGGTTTGGTTTGGTATTGTATAGGGTTCTTTGTGGTAATGGTAATGGTAAAAAATGGTAATTGCTAATTATAATATAAATGTTCAACGAAAGGTGTATGCAAAATGGTAATGGATTACGTTTTATAGGTATAAGGGGCGAATCTTACTTATTAAATAGGTATACTATCCAAATATGGGGTGGGAGCTGAGGGCTAAATAATTTTAATGTGTTGGGTTTTTTATTTGCGTTGTTATTAATTTCATGGATGATTGCATTGACATAATATTAAATCTACTATGTAGTTAGTTGTAGTTATAGAAAAGTATTTTAATATATCGTAGCTAAATGTTCACCAATTAGGAACACAAAGACTATTCATTAAACTAATTGAGCACATGACAAATAAAAGTAGAATTCGATGGCTAAAATTAGAATCTGTTTTGACTGTTCACAGTACAAAGACAGACATGACGTTTGGACTTGGACGGACCATTGACACTTCTGCATTTGACAAAGCACAACCACGTAAGAATCGGCTGATAGAAAATTGGAACAGGGAACGAGATGAAATAATGCAGAGTGGCGATGCTGAAGGTGAGACAGAGAATAATGATGACAATGAGGAAGGTCTTGTCCAATCTCTTTCAGCGATTTCTTCTCAAATATTAGAGAAAAACGAGGACTCGTTGGAAAACTCTTCCGAGAAGGATGTTTACCTGAATGAAGATAAGAAAAACAAGAACGGAAATAACCAGAAGATAAAAAATAATGCAGAAGAGCAGGAGGAAGAGGAAAATAACCAATCATCAGTGGATACAGATGAATTACTTAGTGATGAAGAATCTGATAAGCAAAGTGGGAGCAGTACCAGTGTGACTTCAAGTCCAAAGCGAATTACTCCCGTGATGAGTTTAGATTTATCATCTCCATCGGCCTGGGCTGGTGAGGATAGCGAAAATGAGGATAACAGCGAAGGGGATGAGAATTCCGTTGTGCACAAACTAAAGTCTGATGCTTATTCAACAACTCCCAAAGGGCTGACCACATGGAGTGCTGTCAATGGAGGTATCTCATCATCATCTTCTTCCTATTTCAAAGGCTCTGTACAAAAGCTCCCGTCAGATAACACCGTATCTGGGATGTTATCTTTCAGCACAGACAGATCAATGACTACTGTCGATATGTTGAACAATAAAGATTATATGACAACAGACCAGCCGCCGAGAGTCACGAAAGCAAAGCCCATGGGCATCAGAAACAAAAATGCAAATAGGAAAAGGCCGCATCCCCACATTAAAAAAGTAATCCCCTCCAAATTCGTCAAACCCAGTCTGGAAGATGTACAGGCGCAAAAAATTAGCTCTGATGATTTTTATGATACTTACAAAGTGAGACCAATTAATGCAGAAACTAAGGCAAACCCTGTCCAAACTAATAAGTACCCTATGCAAAATATAAGAAGACCTCTGTGGCCGGGACATGTCCAGGTTCCCACAACGAGACGCCCAGTAAATGTCCGGCAGCCTGCATTTTCAAAGATTCCTACGAAACCCAAATCTCCACTCGTCAAACAACAAACTCGACCTCCTGTACTGACATTGACCACTCCGACGACAACCACACCGTCAACAACAACAACTTACTATAGGAATCCAACTAATTCCCTCATGTCTCCTTTTCCTATGGTCACCTTAAATAATATGCCTTTCATGGATTTCCTCCGCAGTCAAATCATTCCCAGAATTGGTCTCAGTCTCCTCAGTTTCATGACCACTACCCCTCTGATATTATCTCTTCTCGGTGCTGGTGCAGGTGCCATTGGCAGAAAAAAGAGAGATGTAACGCAAACTAATGAGCAGGAAGACCAAAAAATGATTCCGGTCGAAGATTTAGATTCTCTCAACGCAAAGTGGGACCAAATAGATAAGGCTGAGCAAAGGAAGCATAAAAATGTTTATAAACGACCAAACCCAATTACAACCGCTAGGCATGATGACCATGATAGTCATAAACAAGATTCTATGTTTACTCAACTTTTGAGAAAGCTTTTTAGATCTTCTGAACACACACAAAGGGAGAATTCAAGTAAAACATCTTAGCGCAATCCTTAATTCCATTATACATTAAAAGACTAGTAGGTAGACCAAACCAATAAAGAAGTTTACCTTCTAAATGCAGTAAGTTTAACCAAACAAGGTAGTAAATACATACATAAAATATTGTAAGACTAAATTCAACAAATATTTTTACATGCAAATTGCAATGCAGTGAGCATTCCATTTCACGACCATCTCCGCTACATGGCTCACTGGCTATCTCGGCAAAATGCATATTATCAACAATTAATAATTCTTCTTTGCTCCAATTTTTATCAGATTAACTATCAACTTTTATCAACCTAACAAATAACGGTGTTACTTGCTAACAACAATCAATTTGTGTTAGGTATACGACCAGAGAATCTATTATCTATTCTATAATTCCCAAGGTGAAAGGAATCAATTAGAGTTATTATGGCAAGTTCTTCGCTAAATGCGTAGCGTACGGAACTTTTTTATTCTAAGTGTAGTGTAAGCTTGAAAGAAAATCATGACGATACAATTTCCATTCAATTTATTACCTATATTTCTCTTTGATGGAGATGGAGGCTATGATGTGACATGAGCGAAGTTTAGATTCATTTATTTGTTTATTCACTGTTTTCAAAGCCTTTGCTTAGCCTTTTTAACATCAGTATTAAGAATAGAACAGCAGATGCACAGAATGAGATAAGAAAATGACTGGGATGGCATGGCATCCTACAGATTTGCCATTGCATGAAACGTTAATATTTACATAACTGTGCCACATTGCAAATAACTATACCTACATTACATTACATTCATTATTTTATTCTTTCCCTACATACTACAAGATAGCTAACTACTTATGACAGGATTTTATTTCACATCATCATTCGAATTACTCTTCATAGGATTCTTGGTGTAAATACGTTAATATCATATGTAATACAAATCTGTTAAGCTTTTGTAAGGCAACATTACTGTTACATACTGAAATTAGATAGCACTTAACCCCCTTCCGTATTTCCCAGCTAAATCTTCCTGGCCTAGCATGATTTGGCCAGGCTATGGGTTTTCAGTCGACAACAAAACTTTTTAACAACTTACATTACAGTGTCGCCACTCGCCACATACTTTTCAATGACATACAGATATCTATACTATTTTTACGCTAACAAACCACAATTAAATTATTTTATGCATTGTGTGACTGTGATGAGACTCTTTTTAGCCATCGGAGCAATAAAACTGAGCAATAACAAGCCAAAATAAATTGCATGTAGTTCTTAGCTTAGCTAAAGAAGATTACGTACGTAATTGTAAGTATCGTACTTTTAATGACAAGCAGACATAAATACAAAGCAGATAAACATGGTCAGATTACTTTTAGGCTTATTGGGACAAATGAGGCATGCTATTCAAGTCACTTCCTCTAAATGTAGGTATAGGAGGTCTAAATGTAAGGAAAATTATATATAATTTTTTACTGTTAAAGTGTAAAGGAATAATAAGTAGCTATAAACTATATTTATCGAGTAGGCAATGTATACATATGATATTAAGGTAGTGTAGGTATCTAGAATAGTTTACCGTTAAAATTTAATAGCCTCTTGATAACATTAGAATGTTTCACAAACCCTGCAAAATGTTACTTATAGATAGGGCCATGGATAACATCATTCCAAATTATTTGTCAACCGACCGGACCGAATTAAATGAACTGTTATAAATATTTTAATGACATTTTTTCAAAATTGTTAGTTTAGTTTACCTGTTACTGATATAAATATAGATCTAAGTTTGATAATAATGTGTAAGCAGTGTCCTTTAATATGTCATCTGAATCTGGAATGTATACATACGTCCAACTTATGTATTTTTATCTTTAGAATCGTAAATTGAGTTAATATTGCTAACTGCTACATGTCTCCTTTTACAAAAATCGCCGACCTAATTTTATTATGTCATGAGTTTATTTCTATACTTAATGTAAGTGTTATTTTAATTCTATAGAGATCATATTATGTAGAATGTTGTTATTATTGTTATACTTGTACCTTTAAGTGTTTGTTTTGTTGCTATTTTATTTATTTTGCTAATAAATAAAAAGTATATTTATTATAACTTATTTCCGTTCTCTAGTTACTTAAAAATAGCCTATGAATTTCTGCAATACGCTCCGTAGCCTACAATACGCATAGAATGAATCAGGATTATTCATTCTACCTATATCATAATATCTTGATGGGAATTGTCTTAATATAGGTAAGCTTATTTTTTTAGTCCTGGGATTGGGGAACAAAGGGTTGTTATTTTTGAGCAGCATAATTTAATGTTCATTGGGTAAGGTAAGAAAGAGTGCAGAATTTTTTTATATTATGTTATGCATATTTTCTTAACCAAAATGATACAATAAAGGTTTAACAAAGCAGCCAACGCAACGTGCATGTAAGTACACATATATATAATGAAATTTCACTCACAATGAAGATCACGGCCAAAAGATACTATAATTGATCTGCCGCTACATTATTGTAATTGAATGAAAGCACATCTCTTTGTAGTTCATACGTATGTGGATAGCCAAGTAAGTGTAATGTAAGGAAATGGGAACACCTACGGAGACCACGATTGAATTTCTTCAGTTTACACAATGAAATGGTCTGGTTTGTTGACATCATTTTTTATTTATGTCATCCTAAATGCATGTGAAGATTTGACAATGCTGGCCGTTTCTATATTTAAACTCAAGAGTCTATATTTATACCTATAAATTGTACAACACATGCTAATTTACAATTACGTTCGCCTTCACATAATAAAAGGTCTACTAGTATTTACCATCAGATAAACCTACGGATTTTCCATGGAACATAAATATAGCTATCTGTACATCATTACTCAACCAAAATATATTTTGATATAACTACTTTTGCTTGGAACATTAACATGCAACTAAACACACAATTAATCAATTGGATTTCTTAAAGATGAGGTAATGGCAAAATTAATTATCGTACACTGCAGCGACTGAACAAATGTCTATCTCTAGCATAAGCAAAAATGTGTTTACGTATTCTACATCTACTAATTCTATGTTTATTCAAAATATTGTGTCAAAAATCCATTTTGTTGATGGCTCATAAATTGCAAATGTAGAGATTAAACGGGTCTTAACAGTAGTGCACGAGCTAAAAACTTAAATACGTATAGCTCTAGTATCATTTCTTCAAAATGTTGAAAGTAATATTTACGACTTCATTTAAGTACTCACTAAAATAAAGCAAAATTAAAAGAAACACGATTTGCAAAATCCGTCACGTACCTGCAACCAATTTTGTATGTAGAAAATGCAGATAGATATCTTGCTTGCATCCGCAGAATTATAATCCTCTTTTCTTTATCTTTCAAAAAGGATCTTCGATCTTCCCAATTAGGTACTTACATACTACTAGTACATACATCATACATGAGAGCTAAGACAGAATTGACATGAATGTCGCTTCTAGCGAAAGCCCATCATTCACACACAGTCACAGCCACAGCAATGATATCTGATTGAAGACAAGATATTCAAAGAAAAGAATGTAGGTTGTCAAGTGCTAATAATGTAAATACCTACACATTATTGTATTGTATTACTCGTTTCTGCTAAGAACATAACATAATGAACATAAACGGACGGATGCATACGAACAATGAAATACGGAATTCGAATTTCGAATACTTGCAGTTGTAAATTGAAACTTGTGGCAGTCTGGTATGCTAAAATGTAAGGAATGTATTTAAACCTGGTACAACTCGCAA
Organism: Tomocerus mixtus; assembly: GCA_034694165.1. Lineage (NCBI taxonomy): Eukaryota > Metazoa > Arthropoda > Collembola > Entomobryomorpha > Tomoceridae > Tomocerus > Tomocerus mixtus. The sequence continues at coordinate 48,941 of JAQFYC010000257.1, forward strand.
CAGGTACTATTATTATATTGTCCATAGTCTCTATATGTATTTACATTAAATGTATTGCTGTTCTTCTAGTATAACTGTGAAATATATTCTATTGGGTATCTATTTTTCAAGATAATCGGCGAGAGATATTTAGGTAAATGAAAGTAATGTTCGAAAATGAAAATAGCTCACAGCTTTCCTGGAAACGAAATTCAATGATACGTATTGTTGTGACCTCTACAAAAGAAATTAATTAAAGCAGTTACGGTACTGCAGTACTACATTTTATGATGCATATCCATTAACAGAATAAAAATATTGTAGTCGTTTAATGGTGAAGAATAGTATGTATATATTATGCATAAAATCGGCATACAGTTTAATAATATAAAGTCCTAGGGCTAATAAAGGAAAATAAATATCCGAAAACAAGTGAAGTATGTATTACAGATATCATGTGCTACAGTATTGTAATAAAATTACAGAAGTCTACCTTAACGTTACCTATATACACATTACATATTTACATTTGAAGCATTTGCTGGTTTTAAAAGTAAAAAGAGGCACTGGATTTACCATTTAGATCATTTGGAAATCTGGTTCTCATCCTAATTACAGTATCCACTTCTAACGACATAGAGTTCTGTTCCTGTTTGAATTGCATCTATAAAGGAATTAATCTTAAAATGCATTTTTTATAAAATCATTGAATCCACTGCTATTTATCTATTAGTCAATTGTATATCCTCATCCTCATCACACTTCAGAAGTCCTGATCTTCTGCATAAACTTGCCATACTGGTTTCCGTTCATCGTAGAGTGCCTTTCAAGTGGGTATTTATAATGACGTAATAGTAATAGCCCATGCTATCAAGTAAGCGTGTAAATATTTATGTATTCAAATACTAACAACTCATCCATTAAGGCAGACAAACTTACCACATACAAATACATCGTAATACACTTATAACTATATAATAGTCTGTTGCATACGCTCTGATAAATAAGGTTTGAACTCAAATTATTACTACAATAAATAATTGCAACCTTCCACTTCCACTTTACTATCTTATCAATCAAGACGAGCTGAAACTCACTCTTTTTAAAGTTCTAGGCAGAAGAATCTACTTTTTACAAGTATGTATAATATATTATGTATATAGTATCTTCAATAAAACACAAACTTACAGAATCGCGTACATATGATACCAGTCTAATTCTCAGTGGGCATAATCAATTGCAAGGAATTTCCCTTTTTACAATGTAACTAATAAGATCACTTTTCATCCCTTTTAGCAGCCAGCAGTCGCATAGCGTTTTGGTTGTCAGAAGATTTTGTTAATCTCAACTATTCAAGTATGCCGTATGTTCAAGCAAAACGCTGAACGGTATGCTATAAAATATTTTCTACCACAAGCCACAAGGTATAATACGATTATGCTACCAAGCCACATACTAAATAAGTGAATTACACGCTAAGAAGTATTATCTGTACATATGTATATAAATATTATGTATGCACAATGTATGTTATCAAAGATACGTAAAGAAAAGAACTGAGAGCTTAAGCTTATGTATTATATAACTCCTTGATTTAGTTATATTTAAGGATAATAATGAATTCAATATTATAACAATAGGAAACAAAGCATCTTTCCGCATAAAGTGAATATGGAGCTCTGTTTAGTATTTGCCCTTTAATATGTATTGTTCATAACCTGTATCTCAAATGCTATGCTTCATAGTAAATGTATTAAGTATCTATCTCATCTTTAGTGTTTATATGTATCTGTACATATTGTACACAGCTAAGTAGTGTAAATACTTTGTTAACTACTAACAATATAAAAGCATCTATCTGTATTATACATCAGAAGTGCCTTACGTGTATGTATGTATCCATCGCGGATGTTGTTAGTGCATTGCCCTGCTCTTTCTTCGCTGGAATTCCTTTGCACTAAACCATGGATTTTTATTCAGAAACAATGCAAAGTTCCTATGTATTTATTTACTATGTACAAACAGTGTATGAAATCCACATTCAAGATTAGATTACTAGAGCTACCCTTATTGTATGAGGTATTTCCTACAAATAACCATTGCATACGTTACATAAGCAAATCCCGGTAGATCATCTTGCTATTGAAATAGTTTCTATTTGGTAGAGCAGAGACAGTGAACTGCTTTAACTTATGTTAAGATTGTAAATACCCAAAGTAATCTGTACCTACATATATACATATACACACACCTGAGATTTAGAATAAGATATTTTATTTTTGAGTGCACTACTGTAAAGTTGTCTTTGGTTTAGCATTTATCTTTACCTCTGGCCTGACTTCCTATTAATGAATCCACATCAACTGAAGTTATTGTCCCACAAAAACAAAGCTATGTAAGTGGGAACAAAACAACCGAGAATCCATTTTACCCCTAGCTGAGCATTTTCTTGCTGGTTAGAATTTGTGTTGTGTTTTTATAGACATTCCTATTCATCATCCTCATTTGCATCTCATCAACCAGTGTGACTTTTGTATTGTAAAGGTGAGATAAAAGTGTACAGTGTAAAGTGTAATGTTGTGTGATGTGAGAAAACTTAGTCAATGAAGTCGATTTACTTTTCTATTATAACATGACAGTTGGCCCAAGAATAGGATCACGTTACGCTGATCTTGATTTATTCGACATCATAATAGATACTATAATAACCAAACGTCAAGCTATATAAGTACATCGTTATACTTAAAAGTACCATTAATATATGGTTATCTACATATACAGTAGGTACTGATACTTAATATATGCTTATTGTTCCATATAGTTTTAGTTTACGGCAATTTGAAGTTAGTATAACGCTTTTTGCCGTTGACATTGTAGATCGTAGACTCTTTAAAGAGATTATAGCAGATCGATAACAATAGACGGACATACTTTGTAGGTACACATTCGTATAACATTAATTCAGACAGAAGATTCTGCACTGATTTAGCTATTACTATTAGTAGCTTTGAACTTGATGTAAAACTGCAAGAAGAATAATACGTGCATCTCTGTCTTTTGTTGGGATTAGCACTAATACGATTTAACTCGTTAGAAAAACATGCGTTCGTGTACATACAAACACGCTCATTAAACTTTAACACATTAATGTATACTTGTGAACTTCTTACAGAAAACATTTTACTTTTTGCCTCAAGATTCCTAACACTCTTGTACACAAATTTAGCAGTTTAAGAAGAGCAGAGTGTCGTACAAGGTGTTGGACCATTTTTAGCCAAATTACATTATTGTGCAGCTTATTCAAAGGGAGCACAACACTACTACTGCATACAAGTACTCAATAAACTGTTGCAGCGTTTGTGAAAGATCAATAATTTATAGCATTTAACAGAATTGGAAATTTGAAGTATTCTAAACTGGGTCATACAATTTCATCTGCATATTTCCCATACAGATAAATATATGGGCTTACTTGTCTGTAATATGTGAATGTGAGTGCATAATTAATTTTAAGTGTATCGAATACAATACAGTAAACAGTAGGTATACAATTGAAGAAACATTATCTACAAAGACATTGCCACATCAAGATGAAGAAGAGATTATGTAATTCGATTCTGAATAAAAATATCGAGAGTTGGGTTTGAGACTGGACTGGACTACGTGTAGTTGATAATTAGACTATCTCATCAAATCAATTGATTGTCATTGCTCATTAAGAAGATATAATCGCCCACCTGTCATAATATCATTGGCTTATCTGTCTCAAGAATACAATCTTGTCTACTAAGTATATACATATATAGCTATAAGCAACAGAAAGAAGTACATATTTCTATACTAGTATATATGTAACTACTATAATGTATAGAAGAAGAAAACGTGCTGTGCTCTCGTCGAATTGATTAGTTATTGTTTCGGACAAGTTCATTAATTTTCTTTTTGGCAACGTTATATCAAATAGCTTGTCGTGCCACAACGATTACGTATAAAGTTTAGTACTGTTCCGTTCCACATGCCATACCGAATACTTTCCTAGAATTTCGGTTTACTACTACTATATAGGATACACAACAATAAGTGGAAAGACATATCTACGATTACGATATTTGTGTTACGTGTAAGCATATTCCTAAACGGTTACGGCATCGTGATGATGATGAACATATTTTTCGCGATTTTCTTCCTATGCAGCAGGGGTTTAGCTATTCCTGTTACAACTTTAAATCCCAATGGTAAGTGCACGTTTTAAATGTATTACGACTTTTGTATGTGCATTACTCGATTCGTTATAGGGTATGGAACAACTTTGTTTAAGCGACAGGATATGCATATTTATATATCACAATTTGGGCTTACGCACATACACAGATTTTAAGTACATGTGAATTACGCACACCGAAACTGCTCTATCTATTTATTTAGCTACACACATTTATAATATTTTCAGTGCAATAATTAAAATTAGGTTGTCTATGCTATTAAATTATAACTATGCTGTTATAATTTAATGTAAGATACAAGTAAAATAATTTTTCTATCATAGTATCTAATAATAATTTGAGATTACAGTCACACAATTATGTAATTTTTGTTAATGATTTACTAAATTAGAATATGAATATGATAACTTATTGCAATCTCAATTTTACTTGCTGAATGAGAAGATTTTATATACAATTATTTACAACTACATTTACATGTATTTACAGAGGGAACTACAGACATGGACATAAACCAGAGCCCGGTAACAGCACCTGAACTGTCATCCTTGGCTTCATCTCATGAAATTATAAGTGATAGTACTATTTCAGAAGACAACACAACCCCAACCGTGTATGAAATAGTAGAACAAGAACTAGAGACGGAGCTAGAGATGACAACAACATCTTCTAATCCAACAGAGACTACAATGCCCTTTGCAAATCCATCGCCAAACCAGGAAGAAGTTTTAAATGAACTGCAAGATCTCTGGTACTACTCTGAAGGATTGAGTGACAGCCAGTCTGAACTTAAATCTTCAATATCCTCCATTGTTCATTTGGCATACATTCGAGTTCAAACAGAGCCCGAGGAAACACTAGATCGGCTAAAATATATGCTGCAGAAATTAAAAGCGAGGTTATTAATAGGTGAAGAGTCGACAGCGATTACGACACCTCATCAAGATCTTGATAATCAAAACACAGAGATTAGTTTTTCAGATGATTTCACAACAACAAGTCCAAGTCCATCGACCGCCGAAACAGTAAAGAAAGCTAAAGCCAAGATACACAAGCGAAGTGCTATGGTTGGTATTGGCGAGTACGAAAATGTTTTTTTAGGTGACAACTCAGCAGAAAATTCACTCTTCCCTATCCCAAACCTCCAACAAGCAAATACAAAAGACAAGAACAATAATAAGGACAAGATCAGTTCAAACATGAAATCTCCTACTCCAAGTCCAACTCCAACTGAAGCGACTGTTCAGAAGATAATTCATGTGGAGGACCGACCTCCTCAACTTCAACCACACAAGATGAATTTTTCGACAATTAAACTCCCACAAATCCAAGTCCACACTGTGGATTATACAAATTCATCTTCACATGTGAAAACTCCAAATAAGTTTTCCACAACTGAGATTCCTCAATCAATTTCCTCCTTCATTGATACAATAATGGGTCTTGGTGTTCCTCATGAAACTCATGATCATGATAAAAAGCCGACTGACCAAGACCATGCAATATTTTCTGAAGATGGTGTTGGATATGATGAGAATGAGAACTCCATTGCTGCGGATCAAATCGCCAATGCAATATTCCTCCTTTTGAACACCGGAGTCAAAAACGCTTCATCATCTACTCAAAATTCGACTGTCAAGAAACCTATTTATATACATGATAACCAGATCTCACCTGTCAGTAGTAACAATAATAATCTTCATGTAGTACATCCTGCTCATCAAAATAATAATCTTACTGAACTAGAATTGGATCCAATTATTACAAAACGCCCCCTACCTAATTACCTTCAAAAATTCCATTTGGGTCTGCTATCCCCCCAAATACCTAAACCCGTTGATAAAAAACCCATCGAAAACCAACCGATAGTTAATGATATTAATGCTGAAGAAATTACCACCACACCTACAGCCGAAGAAGTCACAATTGCAAGTATTGCAATTTCCACAAAACCTCAATCTCCAATTGTGCACCTAATAGGAGAATTCTCTGAAAGCAATCTTATGCTATCCCCCACAACAATCCTAAATGGAACTAAAGAAGGAATTGTCCAATTTGTTCAGACTTTTAATACTTTATCTTTTGCTGCAAAGATGATACTTTTATTTGTTTTATCTGTCTCGATTCTCAGTATTGCTCTAGGTATATATTCAATGGGACCTCCCATAATTGCTGTAGGGGTTCTTGGAATAGTAATACCTATTGCTCTATTGGTTCTCTTACAAACAAATCTGGGCAAAAAGAGGAACAAAGGAAAAAAGGACTCAGCATTACATCAATTAGCAAATGAGGATTTCAACAAAATTATAGATCTCATTTTCGATGCCATAAACAAATATGCTAGCTAATGTTAGCAACTTAATTGTACATTGATGTAAATTATGGGATCTTGGATATCTTACGTATAAAAATTACATATTATATTATAGAATGGAGTATTTATGTACATTTATTAAGTACACTAAGGAATTATCATTGCGAAGAGTATTATAATTAAAGTAGAGCAATTAATGCACATTCTCGATTTAATACATTTGAGTTCCTTCAGGAAAGACAGTCAAAACCTTAATGTTTTACATACTCCAATTACCGCATAAATATTTCACTATAATTGTAAAGTTTGTACTTGTGTACGTAGTGTGTATGTATGTATCAACTTTCAGTTACGATTTACTGTAAAAACAACAAAATATGTGCTAACATTTTGTAAAATCATTAATTAATTGACTTAATTTTATTAAACTACTACTAATATCTGTGCTATATGGTACACATAAAATTTACGAGTACTTGTTAAATTCTAAGTTCCAGTTACATAATAAGTATTATAGCTTAAATTGAGTGCAAGCCAAGGGTTAGTATTTGAATAATTATTCTAAATTCTTGAAGTTAATGGGGCAAACATAATTAAGGTTGTGGTGTGGTTGTTGTGGTTGTCGGGATTGAATGTTTGGATTTTTTATATGAAATGTGCAAGCTGTAATTAATTTAAATAAACTGAGCAATCCTTAATTATCATTGTTTTGCATGCATTATTCAATTATTAGATTATGACTTTTAATTCCAATCAAATGAACCTTGTAGAAGTGAATACGGCAGTTTAATATTATTACCTCCATTACATACATATTTACTATGACTTACACTCATTCAACACACCATTAAACACAATATTTTAAACCTGAAACGAGAAAGGAATAGTTTATACTCAAACATTAGCTTTTATTTAATTACAAAACATCCTCTCCTGTAAAAAAATAACTACTTACTATACACATAATAATGATCTACAAATACTGCTTGTTAGATTATATGTATATTTATTTTAATTTATTTTTGTATAGGTATTGCGTTATTGAAACTATGTAGAATAATGCAATGGGCTAATTAAAATCATTGGAAAATTGACAAACCTATGAAAACTTACCCATGAAGAAGTGCAGTGCTAAATAAAATCTCGTAGTGGCGCATTCGCTCTCTCTTGGCCAATGTACCAATGTAGCAAGGACATTTTACTTTGTTCCTTCATGGGAAAGCAAAGTTGCTAAAGCTAATAGCTGCATAGAATGCTTAGCTCGTACAATTTCTTCTGCATAGAAACATGAAGCCGATTCACTAATACCAGAGTATCTGGTGAGGAAACCCCAAATGTTAAATCACAGTGAAGAATACGATGGCGCTTGGACTGTTCGCTGAAGAATACAACTAAGCCAACATAGGACATGATGACGATGTTGGTTGAATTATGAGATGTGTTGTGTTGATTAATGTGTATTTTATATGTAACATAGCTTTAACAGAAAGCAGATGCAAATGAGATGAGACAGATTTAATAATATTTTACTTGGCAATTATTAATAGAATAAGGGGGGGGGGGAGGATACACTTTTATTTCCAAATGAACACTGTCTTCATAAGAAGATTGTCAAAACTGACACAGCAATAAGGAACAGTAGTTTAAAGGATTACAAGATTATATAATTATACATACACATAAAGAAACAGTATTACGTAAATGTTTAAAATACATATGTACTAACTTCCAGTGAAGTTTGAGGTATCTTTGTTTTTAACTGGACAATTTTGCCAGTTTTAATAATGAGCTTTCTTTACTCCTTTTACTTATTAGACATGGAGTGGTTACAGGCAATTGAGTAGTACCTATTTAGCTAATAAATGCAGATTATTTTACGGTGGTTCTGGCCTGGAATTAATTGTAGACAGTTAATGACAGAGGCCCTTCCTTATTATATTTTGACGGGCTATTTCTAATGTATGATAATACCTGTACCGTGTACGCAGTCATTACACCCAATTACGAGTATATATGGAATGTTTTTTATAAATATGAAAACCAAATTGGAACATTAGCTGATAACTAATAGGGGTATCTAATAATTTTTACACTTACGGACCAATATTGTCATAGCTTTTCAAAGGGTGAAGACTTTCCTACGTGGGAATATGATATAGGAGAGCTGGCAATTAATTTTGTTCTAGTTTTTATCTAATTGTAACTAACACGAGGGATAAATTGGGGGAGATATTGTTTAAGGAGCTGTTAAAGTAACTGGGCCATGGATTACGGTATGGAAGAAGTTATACTTGCAGACAAAACTTCATGTGCAATAATATTTTTCTACATTGACGTTTGATGACATCACAGGAGAGCGAAGAACCATAATACGGCCACTGCACTGCCCAGCCATCCCAGAATCGCCGAAGCTTTGCCAACCCAAATACATATCGAGTGCAGTAACAATGAAGATGACACGCAACCACAAAATCTTTCATGCCCTTGCCTGTGCTTTCCCTCTTCCTACTTGTCTTACTAATTATATAACACCTATACATAACCAGTAGCCAAAAGTAACGTACTTACAGCTTTATATAGTTGCACAATACTTTTATAAAACTTAATCCCTATTCTTTGGTCGCTTGTGTACCAAAATTAAAATACCACACACTACATATGTATACAAATACTATACTCCAATTGCATGCAGAAAACATGCCATTGTTATTTTTCCTGAGTTGACTTAGCTATTAAGACAATAAGGAAGGACTTAAGGGCTTCAGGACAATGATCTCAATGATATAGCGAACTGCAGTGATAATATTAAGTATAAGTATTATTTAGAATAATCTGCATTCTACATTATTAGCCAATAATCTAGAATGTACATTTTGGATAAATGGCAGCTAAATATTTAAATACAGATATAAATGGCAACGTACGTAAAGATTAATACGGAAAAACCTTTCTAAGTGATTTTATAAGCCATTTCTTCCTTCTCTGGCAATAAGTGTAGTTATCACTGGTAATATCGAAGGAAATTTAGCAATAAAGCCTGAGAATTGCTGGTATGACTAGGGAGTACTGATGGTGTAGCATAGCCATTACCGGTAATGCCTTGTTACCTTTTACACCGGTAACATATGTGCTCACTTAGAATTTTACGTACAGCTACTGGATCCCTAATTATATGGACAAATTGTGTGTAGTATAGTATACATAGATATTTATCAAGGTAAGTATAAATAGAGATTCAACATACTTATTCCCATTGCATTGTCCATCTTAAGCAAATATTATAGTAGTAAGTACTACACTATTTCATTATCATCTTTAGGTAACAAAATAACAAACGTATGCACTTAAGCAGGTATAGTATATACACATATATCATGCAGGTATTATATAAAACGTAGGTACATAAGTAAGTATGTAGGATACACATCTTTGCAATAAGATTGTTGAAGATAATGCTTTATATTAAGACTGCTGAGAATGCATTACAGTGCAGTTTTAACTTATATGACATATTATGCATGTTTGTCTCTGAAATCAGATTTAACCATCTTTACAGAGTGGATGTAGTTGTAGACTGTGACAAGTACATTTAAACAATTTAAAGGTAATATGTAATTTTAGCTAACAATTACATTTCTATATGGAAGTACCTATACTATCTACCGCTTGCATAATTATAATTGCCCTTTACACACATATACATACCTAATACCTAGATTAGATAGAAGATTATAAGACAAACGTTCAAAGGACCATCCCATCACATGACATTACAGGGAGTCAGTAAGAAGACAAGCAGACAAATTGGTGTGATTGAAATGAGACAATGGCACCTCATCGTCAGTATATCGTGTCCATAAATCCAAGTGGTCGAGTCGTAAATTCCCGGAGTGAACAATGAATTTTTACGGAAGTGTAGGCAATGTTACATTTGAAAGTTTATTTCCGTTTCTTAAGTCTTGTCGTGTTACCCTCCGTGTTGTTACTGTATCCAAAAGAAGCAATTCGAGAAATTGAATTTCAGACTAATCTTGGACATAGGAATGCCATAAAAGTCAATAATAAAAGTATTTCAAGTGTAAAGCACTCATTATTCAAAAGAAACGTTAACAAGAACCAAGAAGTGATTGCTAGTGGGAGACAAACAGGAATTCTTGTACAAACTATAGCAGTCCTCGTCGAAAGACTTTATTTAAATCTATTGAATTGGTTTAATTCAGCTGTGCAAATTCTTCGGCAGTTTCCCACAGCTGTGTTATTTATAATATCATTATCCGTTGTGGCAACTATATTGGCTTTCGCACTAGGAATGACTTGGTGGGTTGGACCATACTTTGTCGGGGTATTCTCCTTACTTGTACCTTTATTTGGATTCGGCTTTGTTTTATTCCCATTATTACTCTTACAAAAACAACAAGTAATTATGTCAACAATAAGTGGATAGATGATTATTTATATAAAGTGCACTTTTATAGCTGAAGAAGTATATCTGAAGTTTTGTACACGTAATAAGTATATACCTACTCAAATTACTTGCCTAATATAGACAACAGAAATGTAGGCACCTTCAAGAATGGATTCAATCACGCTGGCAAAAAGCCCCATTTGATAGTGATAACATTTTGTGCATTGATTAGTATTAGTAGTGAACCTCGTGGGCATAAATGACTGGCATATCCCGCAATGTTTGTGAAATTAACCGTTAATCGTCATCTCCAATGAGTATATTAATGTCTATAACGAAACAAGGTGCAGTTCAGATACAGACCTTGAGGAATTCTTTCAATACAATGCAGAATAGCTTATAAATGCCATCTTCTTATCTGCTATTAATAAACTAATATGTTTTGAAGGTGTACGTACAATTATGTAGTGCTATGTATGTACGTGTAGGAAATATTAAGCTTTAAGTATTGTTATTTCGGTGCATAATACTTAGAGCTGCATATAAAATGCCTCTTAACGTTGCGTTACCCAAACAAAGACGGACTTATTGTTAAGCTGTTTGTGTTACTGACACATATTTATCGTCCTCATAAATAAATATCTATTATCTATACACAACATTCGCACATGCATAGAGATTGTACTGTACTCTAATTCTACGAAGAAACATCATACTAGTTTATTTTTACACGTCCTTTTGCATTGGCAATCATTTTCTATTCGAATTCGAACGTACAGATCAGTCATGAGTCAAATCAAATGATAATAATAGTAATCAAGAACTCCGCGAAGATATTGCACGCTAATATTTGCCACGTTGAATTAAACTATGTAATGAAGACGGCTGGCTACTTATTAAGAACAGAAGATTGAGCAGTGGAGAACAGTGGTGATTTAAAATTCTGCAGTGTAATAATCGCAACAATAGAAGATAGTTGTAAGACTCGTCTTAAGTAAGACAAACTATAAATTTATACATACCTAACTTAAGTGTACATAAAGACACTACATTCCTAGTACATTAGCATTCTAGTAATAGTAATGCATAAATACAATGTATGTTTCTTGTGAAATATGTGAAATACAAAGGAACTTAATGTGCTTTGTATTTTGCATTGTGTGTTTATCATTTATTTTCATGTGAATTCAAATCAGTGAAGATGTAGAATTTTTTAACTTAATTTTCAAGGAGATTCCTGTCAGTAGGAAATATAGTGGCCAGAAAATCATCAGTTTAGTTCAATCTTAAACTGCAAAGTGTGCCGTTTCCTCAACTCACAATCGCAATCATTCTCTACGAAAGTATGAGCAAGGAAAGACCTAGTTGAATCAAATGCTTTGCCTTACATTAAGCATAAACTATAACTATACTAACGGTATGGTTCCGCAGATTTAGATTTCACCTTTGGGAAACCGTAAATTACTTGTCTTTTGCTTGCTGACACGATATGATATCACAGTTCGGTCATCTCGTAATCTGCATTCTTCTTTTGTGCAACGCATCGCTATCATTTGGCTCTTCGGTTTGTTAATGTGTGGCAGGGCATGAAACGCATCGCATCCTCTGCTATTTATCATTTATACAATGTGTTGCTATTTAATACTAAATTTTTCAAATTCTTAAATCAAGTGACTGAATAACAATTGCAATATATTGATTGTTTCAGAATTTTGAATATAAGTTCATAAAGTTTCATAAAATTGGACCAATTTAAAAAATACTGTTCTGTTTGTACAAGGGAAGCAGACATGATAGCAGTAAAATATAACAAGTACAGTGTTGGGTGTTTTAGCAATAAGTGAACGTGAGCTAAATCTCAAGTGCAAATACTGACAATGCGGTTTTACAGACGAACACCTTAGAATGAGGTTCAATAACACCAGCAAGAAGGTAAATCGTTTATATTTCTTATATCTAATATTTAACTAGATCCTATGCGACAAAACATTCAATTCGACAGTTTATTAGTGGTAATGTAATTGCTCATTACAATTAATACTTTTATAAGGAGCTCCACAACGAATTATGTAGGCATGTGTATTATTTCTAAAAAGTTTTTTTGCACATTACAGTAAATCAACCTATAATATACATAAAATACTTTATTTACTATACATTGGGTCAATATAAAAGGTAAATTGAGCGTTATTGAAAATATATCCAGCAACACCTCTGCAGATAATTAATTCTCCTTTGGGCATTCAAATAATAATTATGCCGCATACAGTAGGAATACATATACCTATACTATACACCCCTACAGATATTCCTTTTTGATATTTTATAGCAAGCATTGATATAGTATTAGCTAAATTCTGTATTAAAAATTGGAAGGCAATTATGAACCATCAAGCAGAGTACCATACCATGACATTGTTAAAATGACATTTAGATATTGTTATCCATACGTACATATGGAAATGTCGTAAATAGATGTTAATGTTTAACAAGTTTCCAATATCCTGTTATGACTATACCTATAGAATACCTATATCGGCCTAAAGTTATGCTTTTGTTCAGTAATGTGTACAAATCATTCATGATAACAGAGCAATACAATATTGTATATAATATTTGCATTTATCAATTTCTGCAACTGACTGTTGTTACTTTCGATACAGACTAGACACATACACAACTGCATCAATGTGTCACTGACACAATTCATCACAAAATCAGACGAATTATGCATTTAGGTAGTCACAGACATAGCAGAAGGTTTATACATGGGTATTTTAGTTGCATTGGAAATGCAAATGCCCATTGTTACGATTCTTGTGAATTATTTATGGCGAACAGCCTTTTGAGACAGACATTAAATCTAGTCTAGGATTTTAAAGGAGAGCATGTTATCTATTTATAAGTATGCATTCTAATATTATTTTGTTCCTTCAGTATGTCACGTCATATACTATAATCGGCAAAATGCATTTTACATGAAGAAATGCAAATGTGACAATGACTTTGCAAAACCAATGAATTCAGAGATTTAGAGAGATTCATAAATCACAATACTTGCACTTACATTAGAATAGTAGCCAGGTAATAAAGCATTAAAATGGTACTAAACACAGGCACAGTACTAGTCACGTTTCTTCTATTACATGCATGCTGTGGTCATTTACTTAACAATCCTATGCTACAAACACAATACATACTATAAGCTATAGCCATACCTTTTCCAGTTAAGTTAGATTAATCCCTTTAACAATCAATCTTACTTACACTATTATCGTTTTGCATTGTATGTTATTTATTTATTTAACATTCTCATTTTAGCTAAGAAATTGGACCATGGCACCATAAAATCAACAGCAGGATCTGCTCTTGTTCTTAAAAAATATTAATTCTTGCTTACAAAAAATGAATATCAATCATATTTGGCAAAGCATTAGACATCATTGGACATTGATCTTAACGTTAAGATAGTTATTAGTAGTACACTTATAATAATATTAATAACCATACTAAGTCATTTCTAGTATGCAGAGAAGCATCTGTGTAAGAAATCAAATCTAATAAGTGTATCTAGGTACTTGCAATTGTACACATATGCTACCCTGTAGGTGCGTTGTTATTACTAGTATATATATATAAGTATTACTTACATATCTGTGGTTTGCGTATATGAATATGTAGTGTGTCTGCATTGACCTTAGAAAGATAGTATCATAATTATTAAAGCAAGATTGGTAAGAAAAACTCACAGCTAAACTTATCTAGTGTCTAAACTAGCTTATCTACTTCAGTATACAAAGAACATATGTATAGGGAGTCTAAAACTTTATCACATAATTCAGATAGTATATTTACTATAGTATTTAGTGTATTTACGGTATTGTTGCAATAAATATTCAGTTAGCAGTTTATGCCACAATAACAATATGTGTGACAGACAATGGCGAAAATAAAACTTACCTAGACCAAAGTCCACTCCTAAAAATTTATTTAAAGTAGCCAAGGCAAACGTACCCGTTAACTGTTTGTGTGTCAACCGTGGAATTATACACACTAACTTATCTGTCTATATGATACTGAATGTTGATTTGTTTTGTTGTTTTAGGAGACGAGAGCATTTAAAGACGTTCTAATCATCTTAACATCCGTTAGCATCTTTATGTTGGCCACCGTTCTCGAGAGTTGTTCCTACGAAACAGTTGACGTGTTCTCCTCTTCACAAGACAATGATTCTGTTCCTGTTTCTAACGACAACATGCCATCACCCAAAACCCGGCGGACCAAGACAACAACAGCCACCATAGCATCGTCTCCGTCAACATCCACCGTTAGGTCATGGCCTAGCCATGAATTTTTCGAAAATATATTAGGAAAGTCAGGCCCTCCTGCCACACATACTACCACAACGAGTACAACTACAACTACTACAACCCCTCCTCCGTTATTACCAGAATATGCATTTACAAATATTATTAAGGGAAGTGTTACGCGAATAAATAATGGAACAACTGTCCTTACGAATTATACGAAACTAACAAAGCCCCATAAAGAAGATCAATTTAATAATAATAGTGTAGTTATCACGACCAGAGGAAGGCCAATGCCAATTGTACATGAAAATTACACAAATACCGACAATGCCACTATTAGACCATTCAATACAAATGTGACTGATTCTGATGAAAGAACGCGAAGCCAATTGTCCCGCGAGTGGAAATTGGGCTTTGATATTTCCATTGTAGAAGCAGAAAATGCTAGTAAAACAAATCATAAAGAATTTGATACCGAAGCTTTATATTCAAGAGATGATGTAAGTAGAGCACCTTCTAGTGTAGTTACTAATGCAGAAATTCCTCTTACAATTAGGAGAGACTCAATCCGAAAGAGAACACCAGCATCACCAACATCCAATAATCAAACTGAGACACAAGGGAGTAATTTATACGCAAAAGTGTCCGGCTCTCATAATTTTGGACAAGACGGGAAAACTGTGTGGGAAATACGTAACAAAACGACAACTTACAAGATTAAAAAAATGCCACAGGCTGATTATGTAGATGATGAAAATACAAATCCATACGGATGGATTGATGAAATTGGGGATTTTACTTCCGCTCCTTTAGATAGCACTCCGAAATTCCCTTCCGTGACATGGCCTTATACAACCAAGAAATCCGAGTCCAAAACCACCGTATTCCCATTCAGTATTTACAGACCCAAATCAAATACTACAAGAAGAATTACCCCAAGACCAAAAGTTATTCAAAAAACTTCGACTAGTACTGATATAGATTCTACAAAACCATTTACAAGTAGAAGTGAAAGCAAAACTACAACCTGGACACAAATTCCAGTTTTGATTGTGGAAAATGAGCAACCAGGTAAACTTACCAGCCAGCATTGGGGAATTGAAGAAACGGAACCACTCACACTCACTCAACCTGCACAAAAAGTCACAAGCAAACCCTTGAGAGTTAAAACAACAATTAGAACACCTACAACTAGACTAAAGCTTATTACAGCTATTCCTACAACCCCCAGTACCACTACTAAAGCTACTACAACAACAACTAAGGCTACTACAACAACCACTACAGCTACTACTACCGAATTTAACGAAGAAGAAAATGACCCCCCTTATGACTTTGTAGAATCTTTGTTGTCTGTTGTTAGCGAAAAACCTGAAATTTCAGAAGTCATTACAACAAGAGCCCCTACAAATATTTGGTACAAACCTATTATTAACCATTATTCTTATACAAATGTATCGACGACTACAACCACGCCCATAATCACGACCACGACAACGGAACAATACAATGATACCAACTCCAATTTAAGTTACGAAAATATGCAAGAACAACCGTACGAAAAGAGTGAAGAAGTTCCTGAACCAATGCATATCAATTTTGTACCCATTTCAACCGCAGCTCCAACTCCTGTGCCTGTAAAATCAACTTTGCCAACACCGACGAAAAGCAACCTAAAATACAAAATTAAAACTGCAAATTCTAAGGAAAAAGTCATTATTTTCAAGATATGGAATTACCTAAATGGAAAATTGGAACTGCAGGCTCAAAGGGAAATTCCTTCCTGGATTCTCAAGAATTTTGATATTAAAGACGGAGATGTTCTCAACTTGCAGCAGTTGCCACCACAAATAAAAGATTTAGTAAAAAATACTGTACAAAACGGACGGGAAGAAGCGAAGGAAAATAGAACCGAACGGGAACAGTTTCATTGGCAAGAACTGCCTTCCGTAAGCCCAGATTTGGAAAGTGGTGTTGGCGTGGGTGTTGGTAGTGACGGTGGTGATGTTGATGTAATAAGTTCTGAAAAAACAAGACCTAATTTTCCTGCATGGATTACTGATGGCTCCACAGAATGGAAAAGACCTGTATCACTGAATTATGTTGTCTTGAACTCGACAAGGGTACCAGCTTATATTTTAAATCATGGAAGTTCTTCAGAGGAAACCCATTCGAATTACCAGCAATATTTACAGGAATATTTGCAGTATCTTACAACAAGTGCACCACCGACAATAAAAGGTACATTACATGCGTACACGAAAATAACTGGGATTATTGGGGCATCTTTTATGATAAAAATACAATCAAAACCTATTCTCAGAACTTATTGTCAAGTTGGTATCTGAAAAATAAGCGTTTTAACCATTTTTAATATTTTTGTAGCTCCTGGAGGAGAATCGGTGCCTTACTGGACTAAAATAAAGAATCAGCAAAACCTAAATCGCCTTCAACAACTTTTACTTGATTTCATGGCTACGACTCCAACTCCTATTGTGAAAGGTATGTACAAATTACCGAAATATAATTATATGTAGGTTCTTCTATTCCCTTTAATACTTATGCATTTATAAAATGATCTTGTTTATGTAAATATGGTTTTGATTAGATAGCCACCCCTGGGACAAAATCAAAGATGAAGAATTCATGGCAAACCTGGCTTCCTTTGCTATCATAATGACTCACTTAAAAGGACAATACCCGAATCAACAAGCATTTCCTTCTTTCAAGCCAGAAAGTACGACACCGAATCCGTATGGATTTACACCACCGGCTAGGGATCATTTTTGGGCATCAATGTACCCCCTTCTACAGCATTTGCTTAATAACCGAAATTTCACATACATTCCTCCAGCAACTGCCCAATCTATTAAAAATCCGTATCCCGCCAGTTATAACAACTTCCCAACCTTACCCCCATTCCACAGCTTATCTGTAACAGAAGCAACTCGATACAATGTAGATCAACTGTTAACATCTACTCCTCTATCCAATAAGGATAACGACAACGATAGTGATGATGACGATGATGATAGCAATGCCAATGAAAGTAACAACAATAGTGAAGATAGTGAAGAGGTTGTACTTAATGAGGAGTTCCTGAAAGGCGATCTTGAAGCTATAAATGACCAGCTTCCAAATATCAATCTAAATGACACAAACACCAGGAGAGTGTTAGCAGCGGCAGCAGGAATCGCAGCAATAAAGGCCATCAAAGCTATCAAGAAAAAGAAAAAGAAACGGGACCCTTGGAAATTTTTCAATCCTTCAAAATTAGGGCTTATTAAGCCAGGGTCTTATGGTTTCCAATTTGATGTATTTAGCGGAGGCCTTGTGGATATAATAAAGAAAAAAATTGGAGCTCTTGTTGCCAGTATCTATATGCCCGTTGCTCTCGTCCTGGCTTTTGGACTACTTCCCCTTGGAGTTATTTTCATACCATTTTTGTTTAAATATCTTAAACTGAAATTAGCAGTCAAAGGTAAGGGCAGAAAGAAACGGCCTGTTTATGTCCCTGTTCCATATTACGTTCCATATCCAGCCCCAGCCCCAGCCTATCCAGTATATCCGTCCACACAACCTCATTATCATCACGGACATGGACATGGATGGCCTAGTGATGCATATGGAACTTTAGACAATTACTATGCTGGAGACAATACTGGGTATAATAATGATGGAGCAGAACAACAAGGGGACAACGAGCAAATCCATCATAATTATCCTGAACAGGGTGACGGGGAAGATTGGCCTGTTGACACAGAATCACAATCCCCTTCTACAAACCCGCAATTTCCTTATGGCTACAATAATGAAAATTATGATGATAATGTCGGTGCACAAACTTATGAGCTAGGTTACGAAGTAGGATCAAAACTAGGAAAACTAAAGCTGGCATTACCATCATTTCCATTGATACCAAATATTCCTATACCTGAAATGGGCAATGAACACGATACAGAAGTTCTCAAAATTCTCATCAACAACAAAAAGGATATGATTAACAGATTATTAAGGAAGTGGAGATTAAATAAAGCTCAGTCTAGCCCCTATGTTCCTTCCTTTGATGACAGGGATTCAATTGATAACGAAAATGAGGAAAGACCCAGACGAAGAAGAAAATAGATACATGCTACTACAGATATTGCCGTTCACTATGTTGTGCCATAGGGTGTTCTAAAAATTTGTTACCGCTATGATTTTAACTTGTACATAATTATTATTGTTACGTTGGCTTACTGTACATATGGGGAAATGGCTAGGGATATGTTAATAAGTTAATAAATATTTTTACAATATAAAAAGTACGTTATTTAAAGAGATTATACACAATATGCTTATTACATAAATACAAACACACAGGTTACTATACAAAATCTATGTAAATAGTTAAGGGGGACTCGATGGGTAGCACGGGATAGGAGAACGGGTCACCAGTACAAGTTAGACAAAAATGGGTCACATATTCTGAAAGATCATCTTTCTGGCTAGG
>JAQFYC010000258.1:0-68651 GCA_034694165.1 Tomocerus mixtus
ACAATAGGCTACCTAGTTATCATTAGGATATGTTGCATACCAAGTTTCATCCTCCTAAGTCAATGCGTTCTCGAGTTATCGTGCGGACGCACGGACGCACGGACGCACGGACGGACGCACGGACAGACATTGCGATTACATAAGCCAGCCTCGCACACTCGGGCGGGCTAAAACTGGGCTTGGCTAACATTACACTTACAATACAAACTTACAAACTACATTAGATTACACAGAGCCTTCAGTTTACTTAGATTGTAACATTTTATTTTAGCTGTTAATGTTAATGTTACGTTTAGTTAGGTTACATTTAAGCTAGTTTGCTCTGCATTGTTATAATAATCAAGTAGGTTGTATTTTGTGTTTTGTATTGCAGGTTTCATTTTTCCCTATCTTGATATGTAGTCTTGTAGTTTTATGTATGTAGTTTGTAGTTTCTATCATTATATCATTAAGAAAGAGTGGACGGACGGACGCGCAGGGTTGACCGTCCCATTATCCCTTTTTCGGCAAAGAATGCTTTGAGACTGGTTAATTTTGAGACGAAAACTTCACTCAACACACCACTAATCGACTCTTAGCACAATACAATATACAATGCAATAGTTACTTATACCTACCAACTGCCTACAACTTACAACCTAACTTTAATATAATTCAATAGAAAATACAATGCACAATGCATTGTAATCTAGGCCAGGGCAAATTTCAAATTACTACTACTATTAGTAATACCTCCAATAAAATAATCATAGGGATTTTCTCTGGCTTTGGCTGTTTGGCTTGGCTCACTCAGTCAATTACAATTAAAACCAAACCAAAACCAAGACAGACTTGGAATTGTTCATATTATATGGATTTGATACATTTTTGGGGAAACAATTGAGTTTGTTAAAGTTTATTCGTGTGCGAAGCTATGATCACATCACTTCAGTTCGCCTGCTCTGCTCTATATTATTATCATTATATTGTTTATACTATATAATCTGTAATAAACGTAAGAGAGCCAAGTTAGCTATTTAAACTAATCGAAATAGGTAATGCAATTACTACAATGCATCAGGGATGAAAAGAATGGAATTTTATCTTTCGTCTCTTGTCTATCCTAAGTACTATCGAGTAGGTAGGCAGTTAATGTGTACTTCACTCCGCTCTAGATTATATAATTAAGGCGAATTCAGTTTTCAGTTTAAAAGATTTGAGTCAAGCTTGGCATGGCATGGCCTGGCCTAGCCTCGTGTTTATTGTCTACTACCATTTAAGAAATTGGAATGAAACAAGACAAAGTGCTCCATTCCAGTCTATTCTTCTCTCTAAGTATTATCCTACGTACGTAATACAAACTACGTCTACTGCTCGAGATACAGATAGTCAGTTGTTGTTCATTTCATACTAGGAGTGGACGTTTTAGAGAAGAATAGGGAATAAATTACAAATTACCTAAACTAAGATCTATTCTATTATGTTATACAGATATAGAAGGAATGGAAGTGTAAATATATAAGAGTACCTATATGAGATATAAAATATTTTTAACGTAAGTCAAAGCCAAACCCACCGTTAGTTACTTACACGTTACAATCTCCATTTTTCGAACATTTGTCTACTTCCAATCGCCTTTTAATCAAATCACAATCAGGAAGAAAGAAGCTAATGGTATTTACAAGAGAAAAGGTTTAGATAGGAAATCGATACATGCCCATGAGGAATACACAATGAATCGAGTTAAATAACAGATACTAAAGTATGTATAACAATTTCGTTTCTGTTCTCTTTACATTTACATTACTTACATTGCAACGTCAGCCAAGGCAAGGCAAGGCATGAACTACATAGTTGCAGTTGAGTTTGAATCAGAATCAAGTCAAGGTTTAAATTCTTTAATTTATTGTTAGCTTAGGTAAATCTGCTTTACTTAAAATTTTCTATTAAGAGAGACACGCTGTATCAATCTGAATTATTTTTTTTAAAACTTTGTCGGGTCCTTTCTTGTCATGATATAATAATAATATAATGCCAAGCTTAGTTTGGTACCCATTTGTATGGATGTATCTCTTATTGAAGAGATATTTAGGTACTATCTGTACGTACAATATTCTTTCTTACTTGTAGTATGATGCGATGATTTGGATTCATTCCTTTGAAATCTTTTGATGAAAATATGAAAAGGCTTTTGCGGCTTCAGCATTCCTTCATGACACATTCAACGAAATGAAACCAGTACAATGTCTAAGCGTCTAAAGCAGAAAGAGATGATGTACCTACACTAGAGAAGAGAATAAAGTCAAGTCAGAATCAGAGTATAGATAATAAGTAAACAGATAGAAAATACAATTGCCTATGGAGCAAAGTAAAGTAAAGTAAATCCATACATTCATATTTTATCTGATGAGTTGACTTTACTACTTGTGCGAGTTAGAAAAGGATTTAGATGGTTCATGGCTACAAACAGACAGTTTTTATGCTACAATTTTGGAATTGTATTACTATGAATGAATAATAGGGGAAAGATGAGCAGTGAAAAGAAGAAAAGAACAAAACCAAGAGATTCCAATCGGAAAATCTTCACTTATTGTGATAAATATGGAAGGAATGTAGAATCTAACGTAAATTGTAAATGGTAAATGTACATAACTAGATTATAAAAGTAACAAAACAAAACCAAACCAGGAACGTAGCATAATATAACATCAAAGGTAAATCCAAGCCAATCCAAAGGAAACCACAGCAAAGATTCATTTCATTTTATTTTATACTATATCCTCCGCATAGTCAAGCCAAGCCAATCTCATCTGAAGGCAATGGTCTAAAATTCGCCTTAGAGGCAATCGTGCTCAATGCTCAACGAATGTAAGTGTATAAAAGATGTGAAAATGTATTTTTAAGTCTATCTCTCTACTATATCCCTCCTAGGAGACAAAAGTTCTTTAGGATTTCTTATTTTACCGTCTTTATCATACCAATACATACCATTACCATAACCATAGGAGCTACAGCTGCTGCAGCATACATATAATTATAATTATGAATGTTTTCATCATTACCGAACGTTCTTACATACCATACATACTTTAGTTTACTGTATAGGGAATCTTCTTCCGTCTATTTCATCCAATCCCAATCCAAACTGTTTTTTCGGCTAAAAAATTTATTCTCTTTGTATGAATACGAAAGAGTAGTGAACTGACTGACAAAATGATATGAGCCCAGTCGTTGGCTTTGGCTTTTCTACTTCTTCTGTATTCTGTTATCTTAAATTTTATTCAGGGAGAGCTCCGGGCTGATTTTGTCTTTGCTTTATTACTAAAACTATAAACTAAGTATGTAATGTACGGTGCAATGCAATACAAAACTTATAAATTACTAAAGCACAGCTTATAGAGTAGTATTATTACTATTCCTGTAATTCTGTTCGATTATATTTGCCATTCATTCCTTTCCATGGCAGAAATAAAACTTTATGTAAAATGTTTACAAAAGAGAAGATGCACACTGGATTGTATTGGATTTAACTGTCCATTGAGAAAAGTATAAATGATAAAGTTAAATCGAAACTACGAGTCTTTGAGTCAAATTCTACGAAAAGCAAGTTTCTCAGCCAAGAAATATTCAATAGAAAGATTTTAAGAATATTTAAACTTTATTTTATGTAACATGCCATGTTTTTCTTATCATTAGTATGTATTAGGCTTGGCTTACCTCATACACTTAATATAATGTGTTTTTGGTATAGTAAAGGATAAATATGCATTACGTGGAATAGAAAAGCTAAAGAATTTTTTTCTGACTAAAGATTAAATTAATTTGAAAGAGCAGAGTTGAGATTAGAAGAGATTGAGATGAAGTTGGAAGAAACTTGTATACATTGAACATTGGAGTGTATACTTGTGTACGTGTGTGGTGCATGTGGTGTGATTTGATGTAAATGGTAAATGTTAAAGGATTATAAAATGCAATATTGTGTATTAGTGTAAGTTAAGTGAATTGAATTGAATGAAACGGTTCGCATATATTTAAATAAATGAAAACAATTTAGTGGGAAACCTGATTTCTGAATAAATGTGATAATGGCTATAGGTGTAGGTAAAGTACTTAAGCCTATAGTACCTTAATCTTCCTTTCTTGCCTGTTTATTATACAGTTATGTATTACATTGCATATGCATAATATTACGTGTATTGTATGTACATACTTTCAGTATCATGTAATAGTAATATGTTATGTTATTTAGTAATGTTTGGGTCTGGGCTGTTAGCTAGGTTTGTTGTTTTGTATTATGTTGTTTTGTGTACAAGTATTATTACCTATTATATTATATTGCTCATTGTCAGCTAAGCTCACACCACATCTGAGCTCACTCGTTCACTCATTCACTTCGCTGCAAACTAATTGAATAAGGCATTGAGGGATAGTCGAGAGATTTGGAGTAAAATAGAAAAAAATAGCCAGGATAAAAGCTCATGTCCATACTAAAACCAAAGTTAAATGGTAACCAAACCACTTATGCATAACATAAGTGTAGCGTTGTGTGGATTATCTGAAATATAGGAATGGGATGGTAATTTTATGGTGGCAGAGAGGCATAAAATAAAAACGAAACTACATAAACAGGCTAGTCTTCAGTTTTCTCAAGTTCTGTGCATATTACACACATAGACACATAACATAAGTATATAAGTGGATTGGATTGGTTTGGATGGGTACAAGAAAAGGCATTCGTGTGTAAATGGTGGAGTGGTCCAGCTTTTGTTAACTTGCTTTGTATTAAGTTAAGTAAAAGTCAACTGGATTTGGCTCCAAATCAATTGAAGAGCATAGCAGAACGAGTTTTATAAGATTTCCTCTTTCTTTTCCCCTTGTGTTGTGAGGTGTCCCTGTCCTGTCTTTTCTTGAGTTGTCTATGTCTATTGTAAGCATAGATACATTGCTTATTAAATTTACTTACTAGAAGTTAAGGTAGATAACTAGTGAGGTGTAAGTTAATTTATTTTACAACGCAGGAGCCATTTCCAGAATTTTGTGATTCTGGATTAGTTGGAAAAAAGTGGTAATTGTATACATCAAGATTATTTATTAGTTTATATTTCTTATAATAATATGTTTGTGATGCAAGAAAAGAAGTGTCTATAGTCATAAACCTTAAACCAAACCACAATAATGCTTGCTTATTGACTTTGTATTTTTGTATATGTATGTATAGGTAGGTAGTTTAGTCGATTTGATTCGATTCAGTTCTCACTCTAATACTACTGTTAACTTGAGCTCAGAAACCAGTTCTGCGATCCTTTCTCATCTCTAAGAAAGCCCTTCAAATTGAAATGAATCGATTATAATTATTCGAAGTGGATTTTTATTTTTTATTGGTATCATCCCACTTTACTACTGTAATGCGCTTTTCTATGTGAATGCTCACATTAATATCAATAACAATATCGCGACTCACTTAGCTATTCCATTATTATTTGTAGTGTGGGGATATTAGCAATTGTTAAGACGATCCCATGGCATACCACTCTTTGTAGCTCCTAAGTAGGAGCTTCAAAAGATAAAACCTGAAGTGTAAGTGTACAATAAACGTTGTGTTGTAGATGAGCCAAATATAATGTAAAAATGTTGAACAACTTAGAAAATACAAACAGAATATGTATGTATGATTGGGCAAGAAATTCATCCGTTATTCACGTAGTTACACTTTTATCTCCTGTTTTATCGAATCAAATGTCAATTTAAATCCGAATGTTTTTGATGTAAAAACTACTAAAGGATGGGTAGATTTATACAACTACTAGGCATGAGACAGATTCCCAAGGTTCGTATACTATATTAAAGTTACTATATAGAGTCATATAAAATGATATCCTGTAATAGGATCTGATTTGGCTCCCTGGCTCCATTTGTCTGTCCTTTTGGCTTGAATTTGCCGAAACAAACATTCGAGTTATTTGAAAACGAAGAAAAAATGGTATAAAATTGCACAAAAGACGACACTCTTTAAGAAATAATGTCAGGGAACACTGGAAACCGAATATGTACACAGAATAAAGATCAAAACGACAGAATTCAAAGGATTATATTTTCCTATATTATCCTTTGGGACTGTGATAGGAATCTTTATATTATTTTGTAATAATGTGTCATGTCAACCTTCACCTTGATTTCACCCTTTCCTTTAATAGTTGTTCTAAGCCATGCAATGCATTTTAGTTCCATTTCCCTTGTTTCCTTTCTTTTGCTTACGTCTTTTCTTTACCAAACAAAGTTTACTTTACTGTTTAGGTTTATTTTGTGTTTATACTAGTTACTTTTATATTAGAGTATTGGATGTCATGTCATACGGATGGAATGTACTACTACATGTACCGCTATGTATTGTTCCACATTATTTTTTATGGTTTTTATTGCGTGAGTGATGGCATTTGATATCTGAGATCCAACCAAATTGAGATCGTTTCAATTCAATTGAACTGAATTCATTTTATTTCATTTCTATTATTGTAAATGCTCTTGTAATCGGTAAAATTGGAATGGTGTAGTCATTGTTAGCCTCAGAGAATAATGTGGGAATAGCGGTAAATGATAATAAACATAATAGACTAGATCTAGAGCAACTAAATAGGTGAAGTGAACTTGTGAAGGAAATTCCACCAGTACGGGATTCCATTCTTGGGTAAAAAATAAACATAACAAAATATAATATTACTACGGAACACGGAAAGTATATAGAGCTTCTGCTCCCGGATTTATAATTGTATCCATAAAGAGGTAAAAATACTTTTCATACAATTACTATACGGGTATGATTTTTTCACCTATCTTTATCTTATAACTAAAGCACACAAGTGTAACATTTGTAGATAGAAGGGAAGTATTCAAGTCAAGTTGAAGTTTAGTCCAACTGCATTGCATTGGAGGACAGGCCAGGCCACACCACCGGCACGGAAGACTAAATAAAATACATACAGATACGTGTATAAGTATTACATATCTAAGCATAAGAGCAACACGGCATGCCGTGTCGTCTATATATACTTACACAGTTATATGATGTCGTGTACTGTATTCTGTCCCTTTCTAAATGTTATGGGATAGGGATGTTATGTTTTGTAATGTGATGTTATGTAATGTAACCCTATCTTCATTTCTATGTATGCCTTCCATTTTAACGGTTCATCACCCGTCCCTTTTCACCAATTCAGCTCTGACTTAAGCTCACAGCAGAACTCAATTGAAATGATACAATTTTTTGTCATCCACTTTCCTTTTACTCTTGCTTTGCTATTCCTTCCTTTCGTGTCGTAAGCTATAAGTGTGGATCCTTGGGAATATATACTTTTATAACTATTTTTATATAGGGTAGGTACGTAAGTATCTATTTTTATATGTAGTAAGGATCTTTGTCCCACTACGGTCTGGCATCGCATGCCATGGCCTGGCCTGGTCTGGTCTGCAAGTGTTATGTCATATTATCTACTATATCATTGTAGATATTTTTATATTTATATGCAGTTAAAAATGGAACAGGCTGAGACTGCTCTTCGCTGATATAAAATAAAGAGATAATAAGTAGTGCCCACTACCTACTACCTACTAAGTATAATTGTCCTGTTTTACTGTACGAACGCAAGTCGATGCAACGCAACGGTATAAGAAAAGAGAATGCGACCCTTTTTCGTCATTATCATTTTATTTCATTTTTTCCAAGTAGGTAAATGCATGCATACTATTTGTACCTATTTACTTATAAATAGATGTGATCCCGTTAGATTGTTTTTTCCATTCCATTGGACTGGACGGCCTGTTGCACATTATATTCTGAAGCGATGAGTTCTATTTTCTATTATATAACGCTAGATCAGAATTCACATCTTAAACCTTCTTCATGGGATGTCCCATCCGTCTCTGTGTGTCTCTTTCTTTTCTCTTTATTTATTTATCTATGTGCTTAGCTTAGCGCATTCGGGTACAGTATCCTTTTATCTCAAACTCTTTCCTTCCTTTTTTCCTTGCTATATAAGTATTTAATATCAATTCTGCATTTGTATTCTCAAATCGGAAGTATTCTGTTCCGATCTGTGATCCTGCACAAATTGAAAATCGATCTCTTAACTAGATTTTTGTCAATCTGGGTTCTTTTATTGGGACGTTTGCATTTCAAAGATCTACAGCGGAGAATTTCATGGGAACACACAAGAAATGTGAGTGTTTGAACTAAAGGATTAAATGCTTCCGTGTAGGTAAATATACGAATGCTATTGGTAAGTAAAAAATGAATTATTCCGTTCATCCAACTATAGAAATTGTTTGGTATTTGGTACTGAGTGAGGAAATTATAGTTTTTGAGGTGATTAGAATTTTTTGCTTGTTTGCAATCCATGAATTTCCATCTAGTGTACTGTATTTGCCGAGGTTGAGTTTACTCTTTCGTTTCTTTATGATTACAAGTTAAAGAGACTTAATTTTAGTGAATGAAAGAGTGAGAGCGGCTGAAAGATAAAATTGAAAATGAGAATGTTCAGCTGAGTTCACTCGTCTCATCCTTATGCTAAAGATAAATTATAATGGCCCTGTCCGTATACTAAATAATAATATAAGGAAGGTAAAGTAAGTAAGGGTTGGCTTGGTCTTCTGAGCTCTACAGATATGTAAGTAGGATGATTAGGGCAAAAAAAAGTAGTAAAGTGAAATTCAGCAGAAGATTCCTCTTAGCGTCTCTAAGTATCTGTATATCAGGGTAATTGATTCAAGAGTGACTGGAAGCGTTTGGTGTTCATTTTGCAATTGCATTGGATTTCTCATTTACCATTTACATTACATTACTTGAGAAAATGGTGAGAATGACAGAAAACAGACTCAGGTTAGGATGTAGTTAAGCCAACATTCTTTGCCTCTTTATCTTGGTGATGACAGATGAAATATATGTTGAAGGAATTCTTCCGTAAATTGGTGAAAGGTTTTAATCTCTCTTGAGAATTTTGATGGGGAGCAGAACAGACGACGATTGCCGACTGTCTCGCGTTTTACTTTTAACTCGCAGATTCCTCTTTACATACGTTAGTACGTATTACGTATTTATAAATATTATTAGGCACTATTTCAACTTACGTATTTACATTACTTGGTAAAACCACAAAAATATTATATACTTCAAGCCAAGCACATATTTACGTTATGGCTCTCATTCGTCAACTAGTGTATTCGCTTTACGTCTGATTTCCTTCGTCAACGAGTTTTTTAAGCGCTCCGATCCTTCTAGGACACGCCTTGAGCTTGTTGTCTCGCTATTTATGCTTGGTCCTCTAGCAATGTATGAGTCTAAGCATATTTCACATTTTAGCACAGCCCATGGGCAATTTCAATTATGAAATGCACACATTTTCTCTAATATTATTACTTCAAGTATGTATCTTTACATACATTTGTATTTGTACATTATACACTAACCAAACCACGCATACTTTCCTAGTTTTACATCATTTGTGAATTCTTACGATTTACTAATAAGAAACTAGGGATTTAGTTAAATTATGTCTTGTTTACATTCACATATGTATCTGAAGGATGAATTTCGTTATCTAAATCACATTCACTCTGTAATCTATCAGTCAGTTCTGCTGATAATGCATATCTTGAAAATTTACATACGAATAAATGCAGGCATGGCAATTAGTATTATAGTAGTAGCATCTGTATCTGTATGCGAAATCCTTACGTTGTTCTTGTTAGTGCATATGTAAGTATGCTGTACGTATTGTATGCATAATATTTTCTATGAGTCTCTTCTGACAGTTCAATTTTTTATAGTCTGGTGAAGAATTGCTCAACCTGCATTTCAATCCCAGTACATATAAGGAAAAATAAATGAGTCATAGTTAACTAACTAACAATAAGTAAGCAAAGAAATGTTTGAACAAGGCAGCCTTTCGCTATTTAACTGGTTAACTTAATACTTGCGTATAATTTGTTGAGGTATCTCCTTTTTTCACTGCTCTGAATTACACTTAGGTACTTTTTACACACTTATCATCATACAGTGATAAAATAAAAGTTTCATATAAAGCTTTCAGGACAGGATTGATAAGTAACCTTATAGTTTATAGCTTATAGTTTATGCGTCTGAAGCTGAACACATAGGTATCTGTATACATACCTACTACCTACTTGTTTCATTAATTGTGCTGTCTATCTAATGACTATTATATCTATTGGAATGGATTGGAAGGAAAAGGAAAATATAGGCTAATCAACAAATATATTATTAAGCTATAATATAATTATGATAATAATACAATCTTACTATTTATGTACTTGAATATGTATAGCATAAATACTTAACTTACTGTTAGTTGGACAGTAGAGCAGCTAAGTAGCTGCAGAAGATAAGATATTAGTTTTGCATGTCACTCACTTATGAAATGGAATTAGAGTAGAATGAGAGCTGTTTCGTAATTTATGCATATTAATAAACTCTTAGTGGACAGGCGTACATAATTGTATGAGGACAATGTGATGGGATAAACATGCAACAACTTGAACTATTTAAATACAAAGCTGAAGGTTTTTTTACAATTAATGTAAGAGAGATGAAGATAAGTTAATGGAAAATGATCCGTTCCTAAAAATATCCTTGGTCTTACTAATGAATCGTAATGAAGGTAATTTAAATAATTCTTAACACATAATAGTCAACAATCCCTATATGAAATTATTATTTTTGAAACTCTACAGAATTTTTAAGGAATTAAATAAATATTCTTGATTGTTAACTGAAGATCTGTCTGTAAGGAAGTAAAGAATATTATGTAATTATGAAATGCATGTAAACGATTAGGAATAATAGCCATGAGATTGAAACATATAGGAAGAATAAGAATAAACACATGTTCCAAAATTGTGCAGAAAGTTATATAAGAAGTACTAGTAACCGAAAGATAATGGGATACAGGGTACCTTAGTAGTGTATTTTATTTACTTGTGAGTCATAAGAAATGCTAAGAGAAGTAATTTACTAATACTTGACTGACTCAAAGAATTTTCTCAGAAAAAAACTGTTACGAAAATGTTTTGTGTTTAGTAAAGTGTAGTTTATGTGAGATGGTCTGTCTGTGATACGATAGGACATTAGTTATTGTACAGAATACAGTATAGCGTGCATTGTGCATTATGTATGATTATAATGTATGCATTTGGTTTGGAGGATTTAAAGAAGTAAATAAAATAAATGTGCACAAGTGTGCTCTCCTGGTTTGGTTTGGTTTTGGTTTACTTGGTTGTGATGTGTGTGCTGTGGGCTTCTTATTCTTTTAAATACTTAACTTTTAACTTAACCCTTTCCAACTTGTACAGATATTGGATTGGATTCACAATGAGGAGAACGTAACTTACGTTACTACAACGTAACATAGCACACAAAGCTCATTCATTGTCAGCTTGAGCTGAGCTAGGCTTAGCTCAGTTCAGTTATTCGAAACTGGGCGAGGAAGGAACGCTTCGAGAGAAAAGAGTCGAGAACAAAAACAAAACTGCATTAAATTAAAAATTTCCAGGCTAAAAACATGATCTACAACTACAGTTCTTCCAAATAAATCTCGCTTAGGAAAGAGACCGACTTTTAAAATATGGGCAAAGCACAAGCGGCCTTAGTATTTTACGACATGAACTGAACTAAAGGAACCTTAAGGAGTCTGGCTAGGCTAACTAACTAACTTGAGGAAAATAAAGTAAAAGCTTTGCTTGACTTTACCTGATTTGATTGTGAACAGAATACATTAGAGACATAATACACATTTACTACATTCTACAGAATCTACTGTTGTGTTGTGGTGTAACTCTGTACGTGCCGTCCCGTACACTTGCTCACAGCTCACCTACTAAATATAATATGTTATTATGTGCTTCTATGTAATGTATGTATATCTGTATAGGACAAAGCAGGGCAGAGGTGCAACTAGGCCCAGAATTTATTTACAACAAAGCTCTATTCAACAATACATATTATGCACTGCACTCTCTAAGCAAGTAATACTGTACGGTACTGTTTGTCATGTCATGTCATTATAATAGCTCGCCTAGCTGTTTGTGGCTCGATATGGAATTTCCTCATCTAGCTCAAGTGCCAGCCTGCCCTTTTAACTTTGGCATTCATTATGATATAATGCTGAGACTTGAGACCCTATTTAGCCTCTTTCCTACATTTCATCCACATCTCCGCTACTTATAACTTGCCCAATGCTATTCTACTATTTAAAAAGATAATATTATTCCACACGAACTTTAATGTACATTCCCTAAATATTATTTAGTTAAGTAGCTTATGAACATTCTTTGGGAAACTATAAATAAGTTGGCATTTTGATGAGTTTATCTATGACTGCGTAGCACTATGACAATTAATCTCAATTCGAAAACTTAATTAACCTTTTATTCATTATCCAGTTTCAGATATAAGTAGCTTATGACAATGACGTCTGTAGTACTTACATCATGTAAAGGTAGTTTTGTAATCTTAATGACTGTTATGTTGAAATTAATTCTATAGATACTCGGTACTACATTATTATCGTACCTAACGATTAGTTCTCTAAAAAGACAAAAATATTTTTTGTCATGTCAGGACTTTGGTTTGCCTTAATAATTCACACAATTGTTGCTCATTTTCTTGGTTACCGCAAATCTACATCATAGCAAGACTGAGAGGAATCATGGTCAAAGCATTAAAATTAAAAATGCAGCATTCATTAGAATTGTGAAACAAAAGAATTGTTTCTCTCCATCCCCAACTGAAACTGAATACGTCAGTGAAATAGTAAAATAATGACAAAAACAATGGGAGAGTAGTTTTTCTTTATAGTACTACTAGTATATGTGCCATACTATACTACTTTTAAGATACGACGCATCTTATATAGATAGGCAGAGATGTATTATGATAATGAATCTAAATCTACTTATTAAATACATTACATTAGATTGCCAAGCAGAATTTGGTGTTGTTCCTTTGGTTGAGTTGTCTTGTCTTGTCGTTCTATGTCGTTTTCTCTCGGCTGTGTTCTGTTCTTTTAATTTTGTTTTATACAATTCTGAATTGGATTGAAAAAACTCACTTTAAATTGAGAAAGAATAAAAAATGGACTCAATGTCTGGAATTTGAATTTAACAGAGAATTGCATCACATCACATCACCATTAGAATACAATGGTCGAGATAAGAGAAGGCAAAGGGAAGAAAACATTATAAGGGAAATAAATATATAAGTATCTTCCTCCCGGCTTCTTTACTTTTCTTTGCTGTAAATCGCAGTCAGTCAGACAAAGTCATCTTAGCAGCTCAGCTATCCAACAACAACCAACTGCTAGACTAATTATCCCGGCAATTAATTAAGTTTCTCTCTCGTTGCTCTTCATTCTGCCAGGCCACTACTAATGTATATACTACTGCTGGTTTGGTTGGTACTGTCTTGTCTGTGACTGTGACTTTTGGTCCTCTTAATGTAATAGTAATAATATAATGTAATCTAATGAAACTTCATCCGATTATACTTACTATACTATAAGTATTATTAGTATACAGCATTTTGTAGGTAGGAGGTTAATGTTTGATGTAAATTGTGTTATAACTGTGGAAAGGAGTATTATACTTTGTTCTGATGATGGTAATGATATAAGAGATGAGAAGAAGAACGTAACACAATGAGCTCAAGCCGCCCCATTACTTACAAACAACATTACCACTACATACATTATATGTATCTAGATCTGTCTCTGTTTTTCCGTCTTTACTAACTCACAGCAAGTTTCGTCGCGTCAAGTCAACTCAACTCCACTGCAGGCCAGGCCAGGCAGCTAAAGTTAGAGGCAATTCATCCCATCACATTCACATCCACAATCCACATTGCAATGTTATGTCAGTAACTATATCAGCCCCGTCTGCTGAACATTGTACAAGACTTTCCAATTTAAATATTTTTCTCTGTTACGATGCTCTCGGAAATTCTTCGCCTTCTTCTTTCCTTAATTTCACTCTTGGTATCATATCATCACAATAACAATGGGATATATATCTTTCGTATTGTATTTTTGTATCCCATTGTAATGACAGAAGGCTTATACAAGGCATTAGTAAATAGAAATGCATTACATTACTACATTTTAGCTAACTTACCTAAGTAACTAGTAGTAGTAGAATATATGTAGCACCAGCTCGTGTTAAAGCTAAGGTAAGAATACATAGTTATTTTATTTAGCCCTCAGAGACAGACAGATCTTTGTATTTCTTCTTTAGACTAATGCAATGATACAAATATAATAATATTCTAATGTAAAATTAAGCCTTGCCTTGCCTTGCTCTCCTTTATACATAATATATCAATGGAAGTAACAATATTGGCATTTTACATATATTAAAGACTGTGTTGTGTATTGTGATTGTTATTATGTGAATGCTCTAGTATTAGTTATTGTACCTAATATCTGTAGTTACGTTACGTTAGATTAGGTAGGTAACGTAATGCTTGTATTGTTTGCTATGATTCAAGTCACTCACTTTTCCACGGGCTTGGGCGTTCAACATTCAGCGAAACAGAATGAAGATAATAATGTTGAACGGATTGTTGTGTTGTGAGACACATGCAGGCTTGGGCTTAGCTTGATTTAACTTTGGTTTCCTTTAGCGTATACAGCTTGCAATGGGAATTGAGATCAATTAAGATCAATTGTGAGGATTTAGAGTGGAGATCATTACTCATTCCTACACCAGTTTCATCATCAAATCCCATACTACGTACAAGCTGAGGCTGAAACCAGAAAAAAGGCCTTAACTAACTAAACTTAATGCAATGCAAAGGGTTGACTGTTTGTCTGCTCACTCACTCAGTTTAAATTTTGGGTACCTTAAACCTACTCAAATTTAAGAATTGAATAAACTAAACATTATGGCTTGTATTCAAAATTTTTAAATACAAAACTGAAATAATGACTCATACCCTTGCCATACATTACATAATATTCCAAAATTTTAATTGTATATATGGAATACATTAATAGGTTCGCATTTCGCATAATCAAAGCAATGCAAAAAAATAACTAATGTACATACATTTATTGCGAAAGTTTTCTGTCGTAGTTATATGTAGAAATAATAGCATACCTAATGCTATAAGCAGCATGGTTTACTTCTTAATATTGTTAGCACGGGAATAAAGGAATAAATGTCAAAAGTTATTAATAGCCTTATTCGCATATGCGCTCCATTGTCATTTTGACTTGATTCGACTTAACTCACATCAGTTACATGTGTCCATTACATTATACGTCTCTTTAACTGGTGCAGCTGTACAATTTCAGTTTTAAACCAGAGCTATAGAGCCAATGTAGAAAATACGTAACAAAATGAATACGAAAGTGCACACCTATAAGATTTCTGTATTTCTATAAGATTTCTGTTATAAACGAAGCCAAAGTCAAAGCACTATATGATTTTTATCTTCAAGATAATATATGTATGTAAGTATGTGCAAAAGATATTGTATTTATGGTTATAAATGTGTTTCTCTACACTAACTCTCATGTAATGTAGGATTTTATCTATTTACAACAGTATAAGTGTCTTAATTTCAGAAATACGTTTTGTTGTATACAGAACTGATATAGTATTAGTACAATGCAAATATTTATGTAGGTATCTAAAGAATAGCACGCAGACAGTATATATATAATTTTAAGCTACAGAAAATATGTAAGTCAAGTGTAGTGAAGTAAAAGCCTCGCTATTATCATTATTATTAATGCCATTCCATTGTCAAAAAGAGTTGCACTACATTAGTTTCTTGTCTTGTCTGGTTGAACCTTAAGTTAAGGTTTTGCAGTTTTGGCATGTACATAGATATTACTTATTAATACTCTTGTGTCACTTTATTGCGTTCCTTTTCAATGCTCTCTGTTGTTGTATTGTGTTGTTGTATGCTTTGTGGTGTGGGTTTGGGTTCACGACTATTTACGGGAGTGCCATGCCACACTAATTCAGGCATTGCTAACGTTAACCTTAATTTAATCACATGAAATAATTTTCTTAACTCCTGTCCTGGCCTGGCTGGTAGCATTCCTTCGTGTCATAATTGATAACGCTAGGTTAAAGACTCTCTCTGTATACTATTTGTAGAATGTTCTTAAAAGGATAATGCATTGCAGTGTAATTATAGGGTATAGCGTTTGTTGCACAAAAATAATGCATTGTGTCTACAATGAAGGAAGGTGCATAGTTTTCTCAATATTAACTATGATTGCACAATATTGTAATTAATTAATCCCGCTGCGTTGCCTGAGAGTGAGAATAAAATGTTGTCTTGTCTTATTGTATTGCTAATGTTATGCCAAACCATGTGTGGTAGGTATTAGAGATAATGCTTGTGCTAACTAATTGTACTAAGGTAATAGTAAAAGAAAGATCATTAAGAGCTGAGATAAGGGATAGTGCATATATTTATCACAAGGCAAATTGCATTACAGTATAGTATAGTACACAGCTCCAGTAATAATTTAATTTTGCATAAACTAAGTAATGTATTTATCTGCACAATAGTGATGGTGATAAATATGGTCTGATAGGGAATGAGTAAATAAGAGTTTTTGTGTGTGAGTTGTGGATTTCTGTTCTGCGTAGTTTCAAGATAACAACTCAAGTGATAATTAATAGACAAAACAAAGCAGAGCCGAGACCAGACCAGATTTAAAATGACGAGTCTCACACACAGTCTCAGCTCAACTCAACTGTAACGAATACGTACAATTACAACAAACTTAATAACTTGTATAGTATGAGTTAAATCAGTAAAAATTGAGCGAATCGACTCTTCTACTTATATAGAATGCTATAATGTATTTGTAGTATAAGAAGTTCATATTATTATGGACTATGAACAAAATAAAGCAAACCTTTATTACGATGCTTATGCATACATCAAAGACCATACCAGACCAGGCCAGACCAGACCACTTAGAATACAGAAAGAACATAAATCCTTGAAATCCCCTGCTTGTTCACTTACTTGAACATTGAAGATGAGATAATAATTATGAGCTCAGCAAGATATGTACATATTCTGGTGCTTTGCACTTTAGTGAAATCAGCAGCTTCTTGGAGACCAGACAAGTCCAGAGCAGGCTGCGATGCGATTGTACTTGTACAGGCATTTGTTATATCCTTGCATGTGACTTGCTTTTATTTTATTTTATTTCTTTTCTTTTTATTTCTCTTGCTTTTACATTTACATCACATCACTAAAGTTGCTCTTGACTCCCAATGAACTCTTTCCTCTCGTAAAATGGAGCAATGAAGATAATGGAATCAAATCAATTGTTCATTGTGTTTTGGTTGTTGAGCTGAATGTTTAACTACCAAATAATATTATTGTTTTTATAATGTTAATTGCAATTGCAACTATATATCTATGATGCATCCCTTTAGTATTTTTGGAAATACTACATATCGTGTTGTAGATTATGGTTTGGTATTACTGCGTACTATACTATAAATGAGTAACTTTGATTAAGTAGTATTGTAAGCACCTACTTACTTACTAATTTTGTTGTCGCCTACGTACATTGGCAGTTTAATTGTATATAGAAAGGTTCTTGTGCTCACAATGAGACAAATGAGGAAAGGAGGAGGGGAAATCAGCGACAACAATAAAATCTTAGTACATAGTATCATTTATTACAATTGATAGAGAAATCTGTGCATATAATTTTTAGTACCCTAGTACCCACGTACCTAACTATCTGTATGTAGGTAGATCAATATGGAAATGTGAAAATGCTAATTTATGATTTGATTATGACTAAATTACTGTAAAAGAAATTTGGATCGACACAATAAGAAACATCAGGCATTACAGAGGTTTGCCCTCTTTAGCCCACATGACAGTTTATTTATGCAGTTCTTGCAATAAATACAAATTCAACTTTTGGCCAATTCTAGTTATAAGTAGCATAAAGATAGATATATTTAGGAAAAGAAATTTCGATACCATTTAGCTCTCTATTGCCTGGCATAGTCTTCGAATTTATTACAGTATTGAAGAGCAATACAATGGCAAAGCTGTGAATTGGCTTTGGCATTGGAATGGATTGCTTTGATAAGTACTTGTCTTGTTTTTATTTATATTTTATTGTCTAGACACCCGTACACTGAATTGCCTACGTTATGTGCACACGTATGTACAGCGTCCGCCAAGGCAAGCCAAACCATGCCATGCCAGTAGTTCTAAAGTAAAGAAAGAATATACAAGCGTCATGTCCACATCATTTATTTACATGAACTGGGTACTTTACAATTTACACTTTACAATCTTCAATTTCAACTTACTTAAAGAATAAAGCTTAGGTTAGCAAAATCTCTTCTGTAAGTGAAGCAAAAAAGATTATCTGTAATATAAACATTGCAAGTGGGTAATGTAGTTCATTTATACTATTATCTGTGTATGTAGACTATCTGACTTGACTCACTAATGCAAAGTAGAGAAAAGTGAGCAAAGATACGAAGCAAAGTAAGTAATGTTTGTAATAGTAATAACACCAAAAAACAACATGGAACAAGAATGTTGTGTTGTCTTGTGGCTCGTCCTAATAAATAAATGAGTGAATAAGTAAATAAATAAAAGCATTCTTTCTTGGAGTAAAGTAAAGCTTTTGGCTTTGTTATGTAGTGAGTAGAAATATTGTTAAATTCATTGTAGGCAAAGAAAATTCACATGCGATATGCTTTTCTATATGTAAGGGATATACATACATAATATTAGATCTTAGATCTCTAAATAACAATAATACATTTACATTAGGTACCTACGGTATATCCTATTAGTTATGTGTCTAAATAGTAGTATAGCTTTTGTATGTATACAAACACAGAAGGAGTACAATTGAGAATGGAAGTATAGTTAGATATAAGTTATATATATGTGTGTGTGTGTAAGAGCAAAAGAAAATGTTAGAGAAGAATGATGGGAAGGGGTGCGGAAGCTGGCTTGGCTAAAGAACTAACTGAGTTGCTGCTTTGGCCTTTAAGTTGCCCTGGCCTGCCTCCCGTCTATATAAAATAGTTGCACAAATGACACAAACGCACGGTAAAAGGCGTGGCAGGTTAATTGTAATTAAGTAGCAAACTCGTAAATATTCCCTGCACACAAATTGTGTGTAAAATACAAGTACAGGTGGTTTCATTTAGTTTCTATGCACATAGCCCACTATATGTACATACATATACCCAAATACTACATGTATATTGCATTGCATTGTAAATTGTATTGTAATCCTTTCTTCTTCGTGGGCAGAAAGAAGAAATGATTGCAATATCTTTCAAAGTGTAGTAATGTAGTTAGGATTTTAGAGCGTGTGTGTTGTGTGTCTGCATGTCTACCTGTGCAAAGAGTAAATTTATAAGGATCCACATCACATCTACTTTACTATCTACTGAGAAGATGCAATACAAAATACAATACATACAAATAGTAGTATGTTGTGATGTGATGTAGTTACATATTGTTAAATAGTTAGGATTGGATTGGATGCTAAAGTAGCGTGGAGAGTTTCCTCATAAAATTGAAGGAAAGAGCTAGAGGGGAAGTTTTCAGTATTTATTGTATCGTATTGTATTGTGTGTCCATATAATATATCTGTATGATTCTATTGTGCCCGTATTAGTAATACATTGAAATGGAAAATATTTTTCTGCATTTTTTTTAGAATATTTATCGCATAGATAATATAATACCTACGTGACTGTATCCATGTAGTTGCATGATTATGTAGTTAGATCTGGATGAGGTGACTGGGTTTCGTTTGCTTTAGTTTAGTTTGGCATGGTTAGGTTTACAGGTTGTAGTAGTTTATTTTATTTTGCTAGCAGATTTTATTTTAGTGAATAAATACATATAATAGAACTACTTAAGTACTTGCTCTGGATTCTGGATATGTGAGGTAAGAAGTTAGGGAGAGAGATAATAATGGGATGCTAGGACAAGCCAGCTTGTATTTATAGCATAGTAGTATGTAGTAACAGTTGTGTTGATTTCGGTTGTTAAATGTTAAATGGGTTTGCTACAGATATCTATATGTATGTAATGTGTGTATGTAATGTTAGCTTAGGTTGGTTAATGTAGGTAAACTAAAGTGAAATACTAGTAAGTAATAGTAATAATAATGTGTAACATGAGGATATAGACTATTAAATGTAAATGTAACTTTCTGGGCTTATGTTGTTAGTTATTTTATGTTATATATGTACATACGTTAGCCAAAGTTATTTAGATTGATCAGAAAAATGGAGAGAAAAGCATTTTCCAAGTTCAGCTCTCGAAACTGGTTCGTCCAGTTTTGGGAATAAATTTTGACTGCTTTTTTCTCTGTTTCGACTCTTCTCTGGTGTATTTTGTTTGATTTTAGTGAGTCAGAGCAGAACGGAGAAGACACTTTTTCCGAGTTACTTACTTAGTAGTAATACTTGCTTACATTACATACATTACAACATTTCTTGTCCTTTCTACAGATATATCCATGGCTTGGCTTTGGCTTTGGCCTGACTTCACTTACTTATCGTTAGTTGGGTTTGGGTCTGCTCTGAGTAATTTAGCTTACCTTTTTAACTATAACATTAGTTTTACGTTGTGTCAGTGATGATACATACAATATTTCAATGTGCTCCTACATTGTACCTGTACAGATGTGTGTGCTCGACTATCTTCCATTTATATCTGTATTTATTATGATGACTTTTCTCACTTTACTCACTTTTTTAACTCACATTACTCATTGCACTTATTTAGTATTCCAGTTTATTCTCTTTTACTAGAATGCATAAAAGATGTCTATTCTCTTTAGTTATGTCTTGCTCCCAGTGCATCACATTTCATTCCTGAGTTTCCTCTGCCTCACGACCAGACCAGTTCCACTTCCAATTCTGATATTTTATTTTATTTTATTACGGGCCAAAGGAAACTAAACCATAATCCACTCCAGTCCAGTCGAGTCCACAGCCCAAATCAGAACAGTGTACTCACAGCTCTGTAATCCTTAACGAAATTCGTGTCCCTGAAAACCAACCGTATTCCTTTTCGTATTATTATTAATAATATCATCCACCCTTCTCTTCTTTTAAACACATTCTTCCTAATACCACGTACAGATTTGATACACTTAAAGATCTTACATACACTATAGCACCCAAATATATAAAAAATCCTCTCTCCTTCCCTTATTTATGCATTACTACATTTTTTCTTGTGAGTTAGTAGAAGATTAGCCTTATACTTATTCTATACAGCTCTTCTCATTTATATTTTTACATAGATTCTCCTTATATCAGAATCATAACTGTCTCTTTTGTAGTTCAGCTAAGGTTAATCTTGAAATATTTATTTTTTGTTTCCTGCTTTTCATGCCTCGTAAATGCATTCTTGTCATAGTGGTGTCTATTTAACGATAATCCGTTAGGTCAAAGTCAAAAATGTAAAAAACTGAACTTTCTTTTCCCTATTTTAGCTCAACAATTGTGTCAGTTAATACTAAAGAGTAACAAAATTAAAATCCGTAATTACAGAAATACGTAACAGATTGGTTTTATCACTGAAAGATAAACAATGTAAAAACAACGAAGAACAAGAAAATAGTCTAGTTACCTTTGCTACTATAAATTATTTATTGATATCATTCCTTAGAAATAAGTACAGTATAACTAACAGCTCTAGGCTGCTAATCAGTCAGCCAGTGAGCTCAGTCAGTTGTAAATGTTATTAGTACGACTTGTTTTAAGTTGAGCATAAAAAAGCAAGCATGCTTTGCAAGCAGAACTCTCATAAACAGGCAACCAAGATATATAAAATGAAATATATTGTAGAATGAGTCTATTTGAGAGGACAGGATCATAAATTAAGCTGAATAACTCATTCTGAGCAATAGGCTCAATACAATGCAATATTTCTAGTCTAGGACGAGGGACTATTAGTACCGAGTAAATAGCATTTCCACTTTTTCGTATATTCCAAATGAAATTATTTATCTCTCGACTAGCTCGTAATTTATAGTAGTGCAATAATGTAACACAAACCAGAGCGGACAAATGCGAGCTACAGATATTATGATGCATACGATACGAACAATACTTTTCCACTTTGATCCTGTTTCCAAGCTTTTATTCCCATTGCATTGTTGTTGGTATTGTGTCGTGACGGATCATAGCTATCCGTTTCAGTTAGTTACATTAATCTATATGTATGCTGTATATCTGCATCTGTATATACATATAATACAGACCAGGTACGAAAGACAGAATACGGATTACTACTCCATGTGATTCCCATTTAATTTAATGCAATGATTCTTTGGAAGGATAATGGGCAGGGCAGTTTAGTTTTCTTATAGCTTTATTAGCTATTTCATTTTATAGGTATTAGTATATTATGTAGTTAGTATGCATCTGCAGTTAGCAATTTTATCTCAAGTGCTGACTAAATTAAGTTGCTATTCAATTGAAAAAGAGTTGATCTGATAGTGTCTCAAGTTATTTGAGTCGAGCTTCAACAGCTTGACAATAAAATGAGAATTTACACATTCTCGTCCATTTTTTAGTGTTTCTTATTGCTATTACGCTGTATACTTACTTACTATGCATCTGCACTCTGCATTGCAGTAAGATTGGCAGTTAACAACATTATCTCAATGGATTTGTTAGTAGTTTAGTATAATGTTCTCGGTTGTAAAAATATCGTGCAATTACGATAGTACTACTCAGCGCTGCATGTTGTTTGTGAGACAGATTCAGCCCAAGTGGACACATTAGCATTAACATTTCACCTATTCGTACGTCACACTCAATTACTAATAGCTTCTTTTGTCAAATGTAATGGAAAGAAAGCAGTTCAACTATAGGTACGTTTGTAATTCTGTGTAATTTACAGTCGTGGTAAATAAGAAGGGAAGAAAGGGAAAGGAAGGATGCTTATTTCACACTTGTGTACATACACATGCACTTCTTATCTTATCTAACATTCACACTACAAAAGGCAAACCAGGCAAAAACTACAAAATGTTTTAATATGTTAACACGAGGTTTCTTCCTAAGAAAAAAGTTTAAAATGTTAAAAAGTTAAAACTTTAATGCGGATTTGAATATTAATTGCACAAATAGCAATTACTGTTGCCATTTAAAGATAAAGCGAATGTAAATATTAATATCTCTGAAAGCGAAAGCCCAGATTGTCAGATTCTGTGAAATGTGTAACTGCATAAATGAAAAGTGACGTAACATCCAATTAACTCTTGCACAGTTTTGAGAATCCGTAAATGATACAAGTGATAAAATCAGAAAAGACATCTCAGGATGAACCATTCGGTTCATTTCAGTTGACTGCATGACTTACATATGATTTTGATCATATGGATAAGTAAGTTTGAGCAGGAAAATAAAAAAGCTTGCATATCAAATTACCGACATTGCCTAACTAAGCACAAAGTATGTAAGATTATCTCATCGTCAGCTCGGTACACAACTTATTATCTACAATTTAGCAAAACCCACATACACATTCAAAATTTGAATACACGAAGATCGTATCAAACCTGACTAAGTCAAAACAGATTCGGTTACTCAAAAATATACAAAAAATCCTTATAGTGAATTTTCCACTATACTACTAAAAAACTTTTACGTAGATAAGAAGTACTGATACGAGTAGAAGTAGAGTAGACTTCAACTTGGCTGAGATTGCGATTACTCGAATACTTATGTTATGTTGCTAAAAGTCAAGTGAAATCATATTAAATGAGATTTAGGCTCAAACAAGAATGTTCCATATATATTCTCTTTCTCAACAATTTCGCCATAACATAATAAATTCCTTGAGATTTATGTATATTATAGATCTGGTTTGGCAGAAATAGAAGAGAGTTGGCCGGAGTGATGAAATGGTTACATAGATACACAGTTTTATATAAGAATTTGAATTGAATCAGACTTATTAGTAAATAGTATGCCATTCCAGTCTATGCAAACACTTGATAAAATATGGTACACATGTACTTAAGAGAAGACTAAATACTAAATACCTATTTCTTACTACATGAAGCTTGTACATTTTACACACGTATCTCACATCTCACATCACATCGGGCAGACAAAAATGTATATTTGTGTTTGGTCTGCAGGGTTATGAATGGGGGATTGAATAGAGTAGAGTATTCGTAAGTAGGTAAAGTATTCCTAAGATGATAAGAAGCATTGTGAGTAAAAAGTAAAGCAAAATAACGATGTGCAATGCAATATGTACTTAAGTAGTTGCCCATATAGTAGATGTGTAGTTAACGATGTAATGTTATGTAATGTGATTCAAATGAGTGAAGCGTTATTTGTATTTGCTTCAAGAAATGTAATGCTATGTAATGGCTCGTCATCCTTGTCGTACATTTACATGAACATGGTATGCTATGGTCTTCTATCTCGGCGTAGTATCTTCTTCCTTCGAGTTACTTTGGTTTTGGCGATGTGATTTCTTATCTCAGCTTTCAAGAGTTTACAAATATCAAGCGAAATGTAATTATATGGATTGTCTAAATCAGTTTTCTTTGCTATATGCCGTTAATACTTAGACTCTGGTATATTTACATCGTATTTGTTTACACGGGTAAGGTTGGTTATAGGTTTTCCTTGTCTGATTGTTCATATTTGTGGTGTGTGTATTGGTAGGTCGGGCTTAGAGAAGTCGAGCCTATTTGACGTAATCTTTATTTTGCAAGCGAGAAATATTTCCTGAGTTGGATGAAATTTTATACGTTTCTATAGTACAGTATGCGACTAAACTTGATATTTGTATAAAAAGCATAATTCCTACTGCTACTGTGCAATATAAATAACTGCAAAGTTTATATAAGCAATTTCTTATCTGAGACTAGAATCTATATTTATATAGACACACAACTTTACTCTACTAGTATTACAATGTTATTTCTGCGTGTTGCCTTTATGGAAGATTCATCGCTATTACTACGTGTACCTTATACCTATTATGCACTACTATGTATATTATGTAGGAATGCAATATTTATGTTTATTAGTTATATGGCTATGAATGTTTTTACAGCAAAGAATGTATTCGTTCTTGAAATGATTTTTTGGCATTGGATGATTAGATGGA
This sequence comes from Tomocerus mixtus, assembly GCA_034694165.1. Lineage (NCBI taxonomy): Eukaryota > Metazoa > Arthropoda > Collembola > Entomobryomorpha > Tomoceridae > Tomocerus > Tomocerus mixtus. Next base: position 25,172 of record JAQFYC010000258.1, read on the forward strand.
TTGCGAGTGAAGTGAAGAGAGAAGTGAAGTACAGTAGCAGCATAACATAACTGTAGCTTATTATAACTTATAACTATTAGCTATAGTGATGTGATAAGATTATATTCATATGCACTATGTATATGTATGTACGCATATGTTTGAGAAGAGAGATTCTTTGCTCAGATGAAATATTCATGTCGCTTGAGATTAGACGAAAGCAGGCTGATGCAAAGGAAATGGATTCAATTGACGACTATTTTAAGGAGCAAAAAATTATGATTTTTATTTGTTTGAAGGGAAAATCTCGTGATAAGATAAATATTTGAGAAAAGACATACATTTACAACTGCAACATTGCCCAATTGCCATTACCTATTTCCAAAACGTCACATCACCAATCTACTAACATATCTGTAGTTGTATCAATACAAGTATTAAAATATTGTTTACGCTAAATTATAGGCGGTGCCCTAGAAGTGACATCATTTCTCTCCCTTATAAGCTCTTATTTACTTGACAATTTTAGAATCTGTTGATTTGTTTGTTATTTTCTGATAATGACGAATCTGAAAGCATCTTACGTAAGTATTACGTAAAGTTGGAAATAAGTGAAATGGAAAATAAAAAGTGTACATAAGTTGAGAATTTTTATGATAGAATGTCATGTAAGGTTTAAACAAAGGTTTAGTAATGTCATATCATGCTAGGCAAAGCCATGGCAAAGCAAACCAAGATTATGCGGTTCTAGTTCTGGTATAATGGTTCATATAGAGAGAAGAGGAGGCATAGTCTCCTTAGTTAGTCAGTTTGTAGTGTTTTTTAAGTTTATTTGTAAAGTAAAGCAATCCGTGAAGGCAGGAGCATTATCCGAGCAGGTCACTAAGGTTAGAACATTTTATGGGAAACTTTAATTTCATTCTACGCTATCCGTCCAAAGCTTCGTTTTAGTTCAATTCCCATGACCGTGTCATAGCATGGAGTGCGATGCAAGGAATATGAATTTCTCTTTACTATTCTGTAGATGTGATGTTTTTCTTGGTTATATGATTGTTTGGTGGTATGGTTGTAAGTACGGTGCGGTTTGGTTGTTCTTGTGATGTTGTTGTTGTATGTCTACGAGTGATTATCCCTTTAACAACTGAAAAGGACTCTTAAACTTCAACATTCACCATTCAAGTTAACTCCTTCTCATGATGATCATGTTGAAACTGAGTTTTGCTTCGATTTTATTTCTTTAATCTTATCTCTCGGAGATTTTTCAATTTCCTTCTCCTTTACATTTTGTTCTATGTTCTTTAGTTTACGTTAAAGTTAAAGCTTAAAGCATGACGTGCTTTGATGCAATAAGATAAGAATCAAAAGTTTACGTATCTTATTGCTCAATAAGTGCTTGCTATGTAGATAAGTATTAAGTAAGTGAAATAAGGAAGGCCAAGCCAAGTCAGGGTAGGCTGGGAGACAAATTCACATCGTAGTATTAGTATCAGCCTCAGACATTTATATAACATTGGATTGGTATGGTAAAGAAACTGAACTGAACTCCTTTTATTTTAACATCTCTGTTTTTTAAATCCTCTTTCATCTTATCTCTTCCAAGCTCGTAAGTGTTTCGCTTTGTTTTATTTGCCGATGAAATACCAAATCAACAATCTTCATAATTAAGCTCTTCACAGTTAAAGTTTCGAGATTTTTTCCAGACTGAGTACTTACTACTTACCATTTAAGTAGAATGTTACAACAGTACTACAAGTATACGCATTAAATTGTACTCGTAGGTAACTAAACTACGTACATACATGCAATTGCAAGGTATTATCTCTAGTTAAGATTTAAGAAGCAGTCCAGTAGCAACAGAATTGCATCGTGAAACTAATCCAGTTGGATTAATTGGAATCGTATTGACTTTGCAAATTCCTCACACATTTATACAAAGTACATGTTACTTATACTCATCATTAAGCAAACAAGATGAGATGGTTGCTTTCCTTTGCTTTTTGCTCTTTGTGTTGTAGGCTGTTGTAGGTTGTAGTATTTTCTGCTCTGAAACCTGAAATAAAGTTGAGTTGGCAAATTCAAAACTTGAAATGATATACGAGGCTCCTCGAGGAATTTATATGTTTAGCACAGCCCTGGTATTCTATACAAAGTAGTACCAGCATTTTAATAAGTGGAATAACTTGCCTCGGCTTGGCTTGGCTCGCTTACTTTAAGTGTTAACTTCTTACCATAAAGGCAGACCAGGTACCTATATAATATTAAGTACGTACTTATAAAGATGAATTTCAATTCTATTGTATACTAGAGCAAAAATTAAATCTTGTATCACGTACAAAAAAAACTAAAACTATGTATGAAATGTATCTAGAGTGTAAGTGTAGGTAATATCGTAAAATATAACAAGTATTTACTTATATACACGTATATGCATACATAAGAACAATAAAATTGTTAATATAAATATTAATATGGGTATGCGTAGCAAAAGATTTATACTTGATGTGATTTCTATGTAGGTATGTATAAATATGGAGATTAGTAGACTTTACATAGAAATTGGTACTCCGTTCCTATGTATTGTATCTGTTTCAAGTTTTTCCTCTAATATTGCAATTACAAGATTACTTACTTACGTTAGTTATATTAGTCCTATATGTTTTATAAATGCAGATATTCTTAAACATATTAATATGTAGAATCTTGCACAAAGGAGATCAACGAGGTCATAAAAGATCCTATCCACACCAAACCAAGATGTTAAACAAGTAGTTGTGTTTCTGTTCTGTTGGGGGACTGGACTGGACGAGACGAGCGGGTATTAAAAAATAATTATTTATGTAGCTGTTTTCAACTGAAACTGTTTATTGTGATCTGAATCAGTCAGCTCAGAGCTCAGAGTACATTAAATTAGTTGTTTCATTTTCATATGTATATGGAGAAAAGGGATTTTAATTGTAACTTGTATCTCTAAATCCCTTGTTCACTCTCATAAACTTGTAGTTTTCTTTCACAGCAGTAAAATGCATAAAATATCCACTTATTCCCATTTCTAATGGATAATGCCCCTACTAGAGAATTAATGGAGAGAAGTCAAGTCAGAAGTGCGAATGCGGCTTAATGGGAACAGAACAGTGAGCAGATGCAAATTGTGGTATTTTATTACAGTATGTAGATAGAAGATAGAAGATACACACGTTTATAGTCATGACTTTAGTTATTGAGCATTCAAATATCTATTTATCTATTTATCTATCGAATAAAATGTGCTTAAAAGTCAAAGCATTGCCAAGTTAAGTAAGTTAGCTTCATTTCCTTTCAGTTCAATGACCAAATACATATATTGAGGAATTAGAAGACAAAGTTGGCCATCCAAAGCAAACCATGTCCAGTCCAGCGTAGTTTTCGTTGTCGTTGTCGTTGTACTTACTTTTAGTCAAGTCAAGTCAACTCAACTCAAGTTGTTTGCATACAATATAACTGTCTTTTGGTGAGCATTGAGTTCATGCAGTGCAAACTGCAAAGTGAAGTGAAGTAAACTAAACTCAAACGGGAAATTCTCAAGTGTGCACACTTATTTGTGCGATGTATGCCAAAAGGCATTCCAATATGTAGATATCCTAGCTTATTAATACGTAATAAGAAGTAATGCAAAATCAATAGATATTCAACTGGCATATATTCGAAATAAATACGTGCAAATGATTGTGTTCTCTACGTTGGACTGCTTTATGAATTTATTTATTAGAGTTTGTTTATTATGTTGCCCTATAGGAGAATCTCTGTAGGTAATGTATGTACAACAGTATTATAATGCAGTTACTTACTTTAGTGTATGGTAAATGGTATGGTACAATAAAATAAACAAGGGAGATTGACTTGACTTGACTTGGCGTGCACTTGCTATGTAAGTAAGTAATAAGCAAGTATAGGAAGATCAGCACAACTACAACATAACACACGGCCTAAGTTAAGTTGCAATGTATTGACAATTTATGGGAATGTATGTATTTGTATGAATGAAATGAAATGGAATGAATGAGCGATGAATGTTTTGATCTGAGCTGTACAGATAAATCGACTTACATACTCACTTAACCAGATTCAACGTTCAGAGTGGATTCTACTTTTATTTTGTATCAACATATCAACATATCAACAATACCAATACAGGATCTCTAGTTCAGTCCACATAGTAAAAATGCTTAGCTACATACCTCGATCGATCCTATATTAATATATTAGATATTTTATATTATGTATGTGCATGCATGAATACAGAGTAGAATAGAATACAATACACGATCTTGTGGGCTGGCTTGGCTTGTTTGATTTGAATTGTTTATATACCTACCTACGCATTATATGTGATGTGACTGTTATGTTGATGTGATGTGGTGAGTATTTACTATTTACAGTACAATTCAATTGAATCGAATTGGCTAGAACAAAACAATTCAATTGGATTTCACGTTTTCCACATCCACATCCACCTCTACTCCCATATTACAATTTTTAATTCTCTGAAAACATCTCCTTCGTGCTATCTATAGTTGCTTGCATGGTAGTTATCTATTTAAACTATTATTCCAACTTGCTTACACGAGAGAAATATTATTTTTAACGAAAAGGAACCTTAAAGAAGTATGTAAGGGAAGTTTATTTGTGCATGTGTACAATACAGATAGCATACATTCGTATTTGGTACAATACAATATAAGATAGATAAATTGTAGTGACTTAGGTACTAAGGTACTTATACTAAATAATATAATATAATAGAATACATTACATATGCTACAAGTCTCTCACGCAAAGATAATGCTATGTAAAGTGAATGATTACAAATCTGAGGACGTTGTTCTACAATAACTACAATGGACCTCATGTTGAGTAAAGAAATTAAATGATAGCGATAAGAAATGAAATAAATCGATGTGAATCCAAAATATTAGATTCCTTCGATATGATATGAGAGATAATCGAATTGAATCAGTCAAAGCAACTTCTAAGTTATAGCATAACAATTGTAAGCTATGTACTATGTATATTGCGTTAAGATTTCATTTAGTAACATTATATTATATTATAAACGAATCATGGAAGGGAAAAATCAAGCCAAGCCTTCAAAAATTGAAAGTGAGACATAGCAAAGTGTATCTTTGAAACTAAACTGTACTATGTTATATCTATTGATATTGATTGTACCTTAGGTTTGTATCTTGTATGTAATGCTTCTTTTGTGTTTTTAAATACAATGAAGTTACTCAGCTTTTTGTTCACTACATAACTTTGGTTTGATTTCATTTGCAAGTAGAATCGGGTGTGTAGACTAATAAACTATTAAACTTTGCTTTAATATTTTGCTAAACTATTCCATGAGCAGACCTGATTTTATAAACCTTGCACATTATTCCGAGTATTATGATTACTAAACGAAATCTTTGCTCTACCACCCCTGGCACAAATTTCTAATTATTAGCCGCAGTTCTATATCATATCAATGAATAATGCATTAAATAGCTTTGTTTTCTGAGTTCTGGTCTTTTAGCTCCATTAAATATACATTATACGGAGCAAAGAAGGAAAATATTTCCGTGCATTAGAATTGGACGTAATAATCATTCCTGTATTTGTATCCTTTAGGGTTAGCCTCAGTAAGTAGTTAGTGTTAGGTACTTTTGTAATAATTTTTAAAAATAAACTTGTCTTGAAGATTAGGTTCAGTGAGAAAATTATAGAAGCTGTTGTACTGTTTCCTCATGTTTTAGGTACTTGGCTAATTATTTCAAAAGTAGAAACTGAAAAGTCTACAAAATTAAGGCACATTTCCATGTAAATTATAGGAAGATGTGCAAAGGAACGGTTTGGGCTCTTATTCTTAAGTTGGACTAAAATAACTAAATATTAAACCGTAATTTTAGCTTCACTTATGTATTGTTGAGAATAATTACATAGTTAAATAGCTGCCTGCATGCTATGCTATGTAAGGTGCATTACTCTGGAAAGTTTCTCGAAAGGCCTTACTTGGTGGTTTGCTTTGCTTTGCTTTGAAACGCAATATTTTTGTAATGCACTATTTGTTTCCCATGAATAATCTGTAATACATACATAATCAGAGAGGCTAATATTCATTGTACTTCGACAGAACGCGGAATCCTATTCTGCGGAGAGAAGAGTTCACAAGGCTTCGACTAAAAAAGGCATTTGCACAGAAATGTCGCATTAGAATGTCATTTACGCGAGAGAAGAAAGAATAGAGGAGATGTTCATTAGACTGCGTATATCTTGTATTATAGATATATCAACCAACCGGGCTAGACAACTATATTTGTAATCTGTATCTGTATAAAGATGTTGTTGGCATGCTGCGCATCTTTTATTTATTATATTATATATGTACATGCAAGTAAATAAGAGCTATAGAAAGAATGTGTGAATGTTATACATACTTGCTGCATTAGATAAAGCTAAAAGCTAGCTGCGAGGAATAGTAATAGCTAGCAAGTAAATAGGAAGATGTCATAGCATGGGAAAATGATCTAGTTAAAAAGAAACTTGTTTTTTGGCTGTTGATTTGACTTGACTTTCCTACTAGGTACATATAAAGTACACTGTTCTGTTCTCTTCATCCCTAAGAATCTTTTCCTTGAATGTTGAATGCTGAACGTTGAATGCTTCCAAAATAAAAATGAGCAATAATCATGGAAACATTCATTTCTTTGCTTACACAGTAAGCAACTACAGAACGAATGTAAAAATGGCTGTTTTATTAGTTACCTGCCTTTAGAATACATTCAATTCAGGTGGTGTTCGTAGTTCGTAGATAGAGATATACTAAAGTTGATGTTGAAGTAACTATTGTTAATGTAGTAGAGTTACTGAGTCCAACTCCAAGGTATTCATCATCATCATCACGTAGAGAATAAATTATTTTCTCAGTGCTATTAGCAGTTCGCCGACTGAGCAAAATCTACACAATTGCTGGAGAGATGGACACTTTAGCTCGCGGAATGTTCTCTCAAACTGTTTTTCCTACTTAAAAATGCATTTGTTGTGTGTTTTCCGATGTGACATGTAAATTGTGTGGGATGAGAAGATTCAAGACGGCCAGGCCATGCCATGCCAGGCCAGGGCCAGTCCAGACCAAACCAGAACAGCACAACAAAGTAAAACAGGCTAAGCCACCGTCAGTCAGTAGAATCTTACAAAACAACCTTTGTTGCCCTGTTGTCCAATTTTGTCATAAATGTTCATACTTAATATACGATTAGTTAACTTACTACAAAGGTATACCTGTGGATAAAATGTATATAGTTATTACAAATCTATATTGTAGGTAAAATCTCCACGTAGGTAGTAGGTAGCATTAAGTAGCTAACGTTGTACAATGTGTGGTTGAGATTTCTGAGATGAACATGAGATGACTTTAAGTAAAAATCCCCTGTTTGGTTTTTCTCATCATTTTCGCTTCTTGTCACAAATTATTTCGCTTCATGGGGGTGTCCTGTACTATACTGAGCATTTTTACATGCAGTGACTCTTTACTAGTCTTGTAGAGAAAATAATGTAACTTGAGTAATGTTACAGAATGGAATAATAAAGGAAGATGCTTTGAATGTTGAAGGTTTCCTTAATTTCTCATGAGTCTAGTTGAATTGAATTGAGTTAAGTTGAGTCGAGCTCAGTCAGAGTCAGAGTCAGAGCAGCCCATCATTATCATCACACTTACTTTTCCACCAAAACCTCTGGCAAGGTAAAGGCAAAAGCATCCCACAAAAAACAAACTGGATTTTTTTGCATAGTAATTTTTCATGGACTAAATCCATGCAACAACAAAACACAACAGACAAGATGAGCGAGACATTGAATGTTGAAGCGAGTCAAACTCAAAGTCAAGTCAATCTCACTTGTTGCTTCAACTGACTTTGGGATTTTGGCTGTGAATTGTTGGTGGAATGGATTAGATTGGATTCCTTTGCTTTTCTTTTGGTCTAGCTTATTTCTACAGGTAGGTGCTTATTGTTAGCTATGGCTTTGAGTTTGAAGTGGAGGATGATGTTAGATGTTGTTTTCTTGTTGTTACTCGGGCTTTTCATATAATTTCCCAATTTGTGAGTTTGCATGTCATAGCGTGCCATGCCAGCCAAGCTAAGATGATAAGGCCAGGCAAGCGAGCGAACCATTCGTGCTTCTCTTGTAGATTTTGTGTTAAGTGTAAGCGTGCCGAATTACCTTTTTCTCTTTGTACTCAAACTCTTACTTACTTACTTACTCATATTCTTACCTTTTTCCTCACTTGCCTTTGCCTTCCCATTCTGCTGGAATTATTTACTTACAAACCATAAACATTGTTTATAGTTTATCATCCTGTCCTGTCGTTTTGGAGCAAATTGAAGGAAATTAATTTCTTTTCGTGTAGGTTGTTTAATGTATTATACGTATAAGTATTTAGTATAAATAACCGTTACACCTATGGTACAAATATATTGTATGCCCCCACCAAACCAAACCAGAGAATATAATTGATAGACAGCCGTATTGTAATCAAGTATAAAGCATTTTTGGTGAAATAATGAAGTGAAATATTACTTATGTTCCTTATGTGCATTATGGTATGGTGTGGCTGTGGTTTACTTAAGTAGTATGTATTACTTACCTGTAATGTAAGAGTAAGAATTTAAATAAATCAATTAAACTGTTTAATACGAAAAATGAGGTATGATATATTACTTATCGTGATGTGATGTTTAAGTGGGAGACTTGTATTTTGTATAATAGTAGTTAGTGGAGGAGTGGAGCCTGGTAGCTAGAGCTATGTAAGCATTTTACTTATGTATTACCATAATAATGCTTTCCAATAGAGTCTTTTGATACATTGCATGCGTAATGAAAGTCAAGTAATGAAACCCCTCGGGCGCAATCAAGTCTTACTGTGCAGTGGACTTACACAGAGAAATTTATGAGGATATTCATAACACAGTAGCCAAGAGCATGATGATGTTTTAATATTGTGCAATTTAATGTGAGATGTCATAATGATTCCCAGCAGGAAAGCAGCCCAACTCCGATATCTCTGGAATTCACCGGCAACTCGAGAATTCTGGACATCCTGGAAAGGTGAGAAAATTTATATTGAATTATTACTGTGCACATTTTTGATTTTATTCTCAATATTAACGAGCTTAACCTATACTGTGGTAATTATATTAACGTCTCGTTGGGTCGGCCCATTTTTTAGTTCATCAAAAATTGAGTATGAAGAGTCGTGAACCTACAAATCCATCTAGAGTAAATGTTTATGAATATAATCAATTCTTTTATGGAATTCAATCAATCAAATTAAATTATTAGTACTGAACAAAATTAGTTTAGTATATTGTATTAAAAATTGTGCCTAAAAAGACAAAAATTTAAAAAAAAAATGCTGAAAGTATGTGATAAGCATGCATTCTCTCAATATTCGGCACATAAAAAATACGTAGAATGAATGTATTTGCTCAGTCTGCTACTTCACCTGAATTGCATTCAGTTAGTTAGTGCCACACTTCGTATGGATAGAAGTAATAGGTAACATAAATAGTATGATCACCTCTATTGAACATTGAAGTATGTACAACTTTTCTATAAATTGTAACATAACCACTACTTACATATTATGCACTCACACTTACTTCACTCTACTCTGTGGCTACCTGGCCTGGCCTGGCCTGGACCGTGATGGGATGTAAGCCTCCAGCTAGAATATCGAAATACCCATTATATGCAAATGAGCTTTCCATTCTTTATTTTTTCACGGCCCTTCTTTTTCGAGGAAAATGCATTTTTTGTGTTTCGAATCCCAACTGTGGCTTGTCTTGCCCTTCGTATAAAAAGTAACTATAATCTTATAGTTAACTAGTACTGATAACTATTACTTATTCAAATCAATGTTCTAAGCAGCAACCATTATGCATTAGTGTACTTCGCATAGTTATATGTAGATTCAAAGATAATGTTTTCACAGAATTGTATAATGTTTTATTAGCTAATGTTTACTACACCTTACTTGAATAGGAAAGTAAACTATAAATAGACAGAGTAAAATACATGGAAAGGGATTACGGATGGTGAAAACGCATAGGAAGGTATAAGAAATATCTAAAAGTCAATTTGAAGCTCATAATACTATTTGATAGGATTTTACAAACTTAAATGTATGCACTAAGACCAACAGTATCTGTACTACAGTAAAAGTATTTGTAATGCAATGGTGAAAGATTTAAAGAAGTGAGATAGGAGATAGTCGTCATGCAGTCAATTCACATCAGTAATAATAGTACTTTTAGATTACATTTTGTAGCTGAATACGTCGCACAGCTGGACATGTGATCAAGGATTTGGTTTTGGTTTTTGTTTCTTTATTCCTTTTCCATGAGACTGAAGCCCCTATAATAGTTAAATCTAAATCTTTATACACAGTTACTAACTAAGTACATATTATATAAATATCAGTCGAGTGTAGTACGAGTAGCTAAAGTAAATGGTAAATAGTAATTGCTATTGTATAAGAGAATATAGGGAAGAAGTAAAGGAAAAGTCTTCGTTATTCTTGCATTAGTGAGTTCGTGAAGTAGCTTGAACATTGAAATGAAATGGTGCAGCCGTCGAGTGGCCCGTCCCGTCCTTCTTTACTATGTATAATGTATACTACCATTTACTTTACTCTGGCCCGTCAGATATTTCTGCATTTCTCATTTTTTACTTGATTTCCTCTGTTCATTTGATACTGCCTTTGACTTGCCTGGAAATGCTGTGCTATCGTATAGTCTATTCTTAGTAATTGTACTTACGCAATGCATCTACTTTGGATTTGGATGGATAAGTTACTTATGTTAGGTCCGTGCGTCTAGTCTGTCTCTATTCTATGTAATCACAATCTGTTCTTTTCTTTTCATTATTCCAACTTCCAATCCAAACTCTAACTAACGATTCTATTTATTTGTAGGAATGATATATTTATGAGTAAATAGTAAAACGTGTATTGGTTTCGTTACGTACTTTCTTCAGTATAGATTTTAGACAGACAGATCTATAGATATCACTACCACTGCACGGCTGAAAGTGGAAATAATGAAATGAAGAAATCCCTAAGCTATGGTACGGTTAGGTACACAATACATATTATATCCAATTTGATTTGAAACCAATCTAATCTAATCCAATGTAGCATTGTAATAAATCGAAACGATTCTTTCGTGCTTTGCTGTTTGTGGCAAAGCATGGAAAGAATATAATGGAGCGTATACATATACATAATACAATGCAATATATAAATCCATGCCATGCCAGTGCGCTGAGAAAAAACAACAGATTCAGATTAGAATGAGATAATATAAAATAAATGAAAGAAAGCAGAAAAGCCAGACAGAGCAGACTTATGTTAGAAAAGGAATGGACCTTTGCGTGGCTGTAGATACCAGGCCAGGCCAGGCCAGGCCACAAGCACATTTTTCCTCTCTGTGCTTTCTTTTATATGGGAAATATTTTTGTATATGAACCTAAGTTTGTGGATACATAGTTAGTTTTCCTAATAATGTTTAGTCAGAGTCAAAGGACCATTTATTTCGGGTTTTGGGTTCTATTTCTATGTGCGAAGAGGCTATAGATACACCTATCTGGATTATGACTCGAAAAATGTTTTACGATATCAGGGCCCATAGATTTATTTTGTGACATGGAATTTTGATGAGGATTTATTAGACCAGAGCTGAAATATTTAAACAAGAAATGAGTTAGTAGCTTATACTTTATAGTAAATGGTAACTGTGCTTTAGTTTAGTGTAGTTTAGTTTGTTACTTTGCAGATCCAATGAAGCGGTGATAAGAATCTTCATAAATTGGCTGCCTCTTTCCTGTTTCTCTTTTAGTTAGTTAAGTTAGTTAAAGTTATCCTTATGCAATGCCATATTAAGTATCAGTCAGTACGTATGTAGATGTATTACGTATGTATCTGTAAGTATAATATAAGTAGGAGTTAGTAGGAAGAAGTAAATGAAGTGACTCTTTCTTGTATTTTTAACAAGGTAAAGTGAGTAGCTAACTAGCAGAAATAAGTTAGACGAACGATGTATTAAATCCACAATCTTTCTATCTATACATTAAGTACATTACCCAATGAGCAATGAACAGAAGTAGCAAACAACTTATGCCAAGCTAAACTAAACGAGAAGGAAACCACTTTATTTTACTTAACTCACTTTGCTGTGGTTTGCTTCAAGTTGGAGATGAAAAGTCAAATGGGAAAGACTTTTTTTAACAAGTCGTTTTAGGTTTTTGCATGAAATATCTAATAGTTCCTATGTGAATAGATAATGTACTCATGTTTAGTTTGTATGTTTGTACAAATGTACATCTTTGCAAATAGACTCAACATGACAACCTTATGTTTACAACAAAGTGAAAGAGGACACTGTTTTATTGCGTTAAAATGGAATGCATTATTCATTTAAAGCTGGATAACAATAATAGCAAAGTAGACAGTGGAGGAACTCTTGAATTTAGTTAAGTTAAGTGAAATGGAGTGGAATATATATGCAGGAATGAATAGTTTGTAGCATTTGTAGATTGAAAACAAGAGATAGAAGCAAACCGAAGCAAGTGAAAGGTTCTTTGAGTTGTTTCATCTCATCAGAGCTGAAAGCACCTTTTCTTATGCATAAACTTCACTAAAAGAGCTAATTAGTCTCTTTCAAATGGCTAAAACTGTTGTTTTGAGTTGAATCCTCCACTTTGGCATCAACATCCTTCCGCAGCTTGAAAAAGTAAACCTTTTTCTAATCTTTGCACCAGTATAGTGATATTTTTTACTGTAGGTCTATTTTCTATTTATTCTTATGTATTTATAATTATTTGGGTCGTGGGGCTACCAGTACAAAGAGGATGCGTCAACAGATCTATGTTGTTTACAATTATCCCCATTATAGATTATCACTATTTTTAAATGACTTTTTTAATGACATTAATCAGAACTAGGACTAGCTACGTAATTTCCAAACATTGTGTGAATGAATGGGACGTCAAACTATAATAATAATTGCCTTAATAATATTATGTATACAAAAAATATGTGTTAGATTAATTTGATCCAGATGGATACTTAATGTCACAAAGATTTAATAATAATAATTAATAACGTGTTAACCCGAAAATTGTTATCTTAAGTTATTTTGACTTTACCCACTTGTGTGTACTATTCTGAGGAAAGCATTTATTTCTGCAAATGAAAATTAAGTCAGGTTAAATAAAGGATAATTAAATGTATTGTAAATAAGAAATTCATTTAAAGCATATGAAATAGAGGAAAAGATCTTGTATACGTATCTAACAGAAAAGGGATTTAACTTCATATTATGTCATGATTGTTACTTAAATACATGAATAGTGTGCATTACATATCTATATACACTCTATGTGTAATGTTTTGTTCAAAGTTGAGAGCATTAGACTTAGGCCTTCCTTTTGTGCTGCACCTGACGATACATTTGTCACATCATATCCCATGCCGTTGCCGTTCCTTCCTTGCTTGCAAACTTTAAAATAGAGAGAAGGCAACGAGACTATGGATGAGGAGAAAAGTGAAAAGGAGGAGGACGATGATGATAGTTATATGGGTCTCTGCGTGTAAATGAGTTTATGTATGAATTGAGTATATCAGTGCAGAATGGATTTATATACACATAAGTACACATGAGCATGATATTATGATATTAACTGCGGTGTATGTATTTCAGTTCCTTATTGCTTGTAAAATGGCTAATAATCCAAAGTGTAGGTTAAATCTATATAAATCTCTACTACGTCTCTGTATGCAATACCCTGTACATATTTGTGGTCTGGTAGCCCAGTATATTAGTAGTGTGTGTATGTACTATTTACAAACTGATCTCATCCCATCACATCATCAACGACTGAAATAAGCATAGAATTTGTAGTATATTAGTAGTGCAATAGTCCGTGTACCTCCAGACTTTTGCTTGTTCCTCAACTCAACTCAAGCAACAAGCACTGTTCTTAGCTAGGTATGCAATTATTTTTTTTCACGCGTCACATCTCTTCTCTACAATTTCCCAAACATATGTTATTTTCTCTAATTTAATGCGATGTGATGTAGGTATTCTGTATTATACAATTCTATTCTGTAATACTATTACAATTACATAAGCTACTAATATTGCAACTTGCAATGCAACATCCACTTCTATCCTCTGGATTTTCATGGCAGTTGGTTGGTTTGTTGCTATACAGATATTACATTGCATTGAGCATAGGATATAATGGGAATGCGACCGACGTAATGTGACATACCTTAAAGAAGTATAGCATAGGTTGTATATGTATAGTATTGTATATTTACTACTGTTTTCTGATGTTTAGAAATTCTAGATTGTATTTGGATGTACATAGGTATAACGAAATATTCATTCATGCAGTATGTACATATAGAAAGTATGTGAATGTGTGTTTCCATCCAGATATGTATAAACATTAACATTAACACAGATGAGAAGAAGGACAGACAAGGGAAGGGAAGACGACAAGCCAAGGCAGCAGCGTTTCAAAGAATAGTTTGGTGTAATTTGAGGAATCTTAATTCCAGTCTTGCAGCATTGAGAAAGACAAGATTCTTGATATTTCATGATATCATGTGTCTTAATTAAACCTACGTTGTATTCAACTCACAATCAGTTTACTCTCCTATTACTATTAAGTTTATGTATGTACGTTGTAAGTTGAAAGTTGAAGAGGGAGAAAAACTGTATGTAGTAATGTACGTACAAATTACATCATGTCACTTAATGGAAATGAGAATGTGGATCTCTGTCGAAATGTGAATGCGAATGTTTGCTTTAATTTTAACTTTAAGAAAATATAAACTCCGCTTTTAATGCCTAGAAACATCACAGCACACTCTTTCAGTCTAAATATTATATAGGGCAATTCCCCAATTACAGGAAGTGTTGAGCTCGTTAACTCGTTATATAGTATGTAATTTTTAATGATACAGAAGAAATATGTGTATTTTTTAGAATGTGCGATGATGAAATATTAATTTGAGCAAATATTGAATTTTTTCAGATGGTCCTCCCGGAAAATATGGCACGACTGTTGGCAGCAATGCAGGAATCTGTAACAGCCGCTAATGCTAACGCGAATGCAAGCTCACCTGGAGGAGTTCCGTCCGGTGTCACCGCACATCATCTTTCCCACAATCAGCAACAACAACAGTCTGGCAGTGCAAATTCGAGTCC
Organism: Tomocerus mixtus; assembly: GCA_034694165.1. Classification (NCBI taxonomy): domain Eukaryota; kingdom Metazoa; phylum Arthropoda; class Collembola; order Entomobryomorpha; family Tomoceridae; genus Tomocerus; species Tomocerus mixtus. The sequence continues at coordinate 40,438 of JAQFYC010000258.1, forward strand.
CAGTTTAAATCCGCATCTCAATCCTCATCATCATCTTAGTCCTCTTGCCAGCTTTGCAAATATTAACAGTCTCGTGCAACAGTCACAGATTTCATCCGGGGATTCGCCGGGAAACTCGCCCTCCCTCCAAATGGGTGGCAATCACGGCCTCCATAATCATATTAGTGGCAGTATGAGTAATGACAGTCATTTCGGAAAACATTCGTCCAAAAATAAACCTACAGGTGAGAAAATGCAATGATTTTCAGCTCTTTTTAAGTAATTTAGTAACTCAAGTCAAAGTATAGGGTTTCATCCTTAAAAAACTGTCGCGATACAAGTCTTTGAATACAATTTCTGTTTTCTCAGTAATTATTTACTTAGCGTGTTTTCCCATATTTACCGTTTACCGTTTATCTGCAAAATTATTTCTCATGGTCATATCCTATGTTACCCTTTTCGTTTTCGGAAATGAAAACGGATAGGTTGGTAAACCAAAGCTGAGTGATAAAGAAAAGAAAGGAAACAAAGATGTGTTTCCCCAGTTTATCAAGTAAATACTGGGCGTTGAGAACTACATAAAAATACCAATGACTCTTTTATTACAGAAAATATATAACATTTCTCCTTGGGGTGGGTTCCTCCATATATATTCTCTACTACTAGTACAATGCATTGCATTATTGCAGGTATAAACGGTAAACCAAAGGTGAACTATCCTTATCCTTTGGTTATTGAATTGAATTTTCTAGCTAAGAATCTTTTTATTGAAATAAACTTGCTTAATTTATGGGCATTAGAGTGCACTGCACTGAATTCAATTCAATTGCTACGGTAGAAGTGAATTTAAACAGAGAGATTGCCAAAGGCTTCCTTGAGCTGACTGAACAGAAGTAACCTGGTTTCTCTGTCCCATTGACAATTGAAATTGAAATAAATGTCCTAGAGGTATAACCTATGTAGTAGAAGGGAGAGATTTAATGGAGACGAGTTGAAGTTGAGAGCATAAAGCAAAAGGAAAGATCGTGGTTCGTCTGATCCAGTCGGTCTGGTCTCTGGTCTGGTTTGCTTTTATTTAGTTTTCGTCTTGTTTGGCCTGGCAGGATGGCGAAAACCCTTTTCTTCTTTTTTAGCTGACCGTGGCTTGGTTTGGTTTGCTCTGCATTTGCCCTTCTTTCCCTTAGCTATTGTCATTGTGCTGGCTTGGCTTTGCTTTTCTAGTGTTGTTGTAGCTTTGGTTAATATTATTATTTACTTCTCGTCTTCCATCATTTACTGCTGGGGTAATGGACATAAATAAATATAATATTAACACATCACAATCCTCATTCATAAAGCAAAGAAAGAGTTCAGTCCATATTTTGATTTCTGCTCCGTTGTTCTGTGAATTACGACCTATCTTTACCTTCTGTACTGTTATTCGCCCTTTGTAAAGGCCACTATTAGAGATGAAATAAAAATAGAGATAAATTATTACGTAGCGATGCCCAATTCTATTTATTTCCCAATCCTTCCCATTCCCCAAATATAGTTACATACATGTAAACTTGGAAGAGGGCAGATCAGAACAAGAAACGGAAAAATAGAAGGATTCTCGATAAAAAAGTTAAATCAAACATTCGATAAGTTGTATGCTAGGTATGTAAAGGAGATAAATCGAATAAAAATGTCATTGTTCACAATTCACACATTATTTAAGTTGCGTATCTTATCTTTTTAAGAATGGATGTATTTTAGGATTTACAATATTAGTGTTAATGAAATGGAAAGCTGAGTAAATACATACACAAGTATGTGGAATTTTTTAGTTCTTAGTGATTTTGATGAGAAATGCTGGAAGTTTTTTATATCAAACTATAAAAAGGTCTGCGATTGAATTGAACTGAACCCTTTTTGTAAATAGATTGAGTCTAGTGAGTATTTACTTAAATTACTTTACTTTAGTTCAGTGTTCAAGTACGGGTTAAGGTTAAATATAAGGCAGAAGGAAAATGAAAGAAATCTCAGGCTATTAAGAATGGCTTAGTTGAACTGTGAACTGAAATGATTTCCTCTACTTTCCTTTCTCATCATATTCGAGGTGTTTTTTGTCGCATTATATTTTATTCCTTAGCAGTTTACTTTGTTTGGTAGTTACTTAGGCCAGCTTTTCTCATCTCAACTCAACCCTTTCGAAGGAAACCTTTGAAATTTTATTTCTGCTATTATTTCCTTATATGACGATCCAAAAGCAAAGCAATTACTGCCTGTGCACCTAGTATAGTTATACAACGAGGACTATAAGCGTATAGTATTGGCTTTACTAGCTATATTCTCTTCTATTTATTTTACCGTTCCATTGCCTCTTGAGATCGGGGAAACGAGATTTAGTAGGATTTTATAAAAGGCCCTTCTACTTACCTAATCTAAAGTATCCCAACTAACGCAACGTATGCACGTTAAGGAAGGATTCCCTTACAGCTTTTCTTTTCCAATGCGTAAATACAATATCAGCATTTCTGTCTGCTGGAATGGCCGAGGTGATTAAACAACACAACTAAGAGTGCATAATAGTATTAAAACAGTTAAAATAAAGAAAGAATGAGAATAGAATGTCGCGAAGGTTGAAACTAATAGTACTTCTTGTTTACTACTTACAACTTACGATTAGATGGTTTTGGTTCTTCGGTCTAGACATTACCAGGCCTGGCTTTGGTTTGGCCTGACAGACATGACATCACATTACAATACAATGCAGCTGTTCCCAGCTCAAATATTTACTCCAGAAATTTGATTCTATCGAGAAGAGATTTTTTTAATATAAAAAACTAAAAGGGTTAAGTTTTCATTTGAGCCTTAGCCATGCAGCCTCTACATGCTCCGTCTCCCTGGGTTTATCATATACATACATACATATATAGGTATGATGCCTTTCCCGTTTTTTCGGCGCAGACATACATACATAGCAAAGCAGGTAGTCCGTCAGTTTTATTATAAGACTGATCTCCTGTATAACAATAGACATAAGTACTCCGAAGCGTATTACTTATCATTTTGTCGTGATTGAAGTTTAGCTCGCTTGAATGTTGAAACGTTGAAACTAAAAATCTCCGGATTTTATGTAAAGATTTTTCTCTTCTTCCTTAGGATAAAGCGTGCACCTTAATACAGGCTTCAGACAGCTATCAACTGTGTATGCGTATAAAAATAGGCACCTTTTTACTTTTTACAATCCTTTCTTTCATTTTTGTTTTCTTTACGTAGGTTGTAGTTGTATGTACAGTAGGTAACAATTTTTTACTTCTTTTCACGATCAATTCTGTTTGAATGTTGAATTTGAAACAGACTGATCTGATGGTTTTCATTTTACCCTTTCTCGCCTAAAGTTTGATGGATGGATTGAGTTTGGGCTGATTGACTGGACTTAGACTAGTCTTTCCTTATGGCCTTGGCTGACAGAGCGTATCTTTAAAGGCTTAAGTCAAAGTTCCTATTTGTTCGTGGATTGAAACTGAAAGTGAAAGATTATGTTGGAGTTAAAGCGAAAACTCCAAGTTTATTTTACGGGAAAAATCTCACGGATTGACAGAAAGAAGATGATTATGATTGATGAATCGAAGTTTTTCTTTTCTTTGAGTTTAGGACTGCATGTAGCTCCCGATTCTTACATTGAATACATACTTGAACGCTCTAAATTATATAAGCACAACAATCTGTGGACTTTTTATACTCGATACTACCTTCCAATTACATTTTTTAGCTAAAGAAATACTTTTTCTTAATTTACCTTACAATCCTTACAATATAATAGTACTTGTGTTATGATAAGACCTCTACTCCGTTTTTCCTTACAAAACTTGACCCGTAAAATCTAGTTCCATCCATTTCCTTACTTCATACAAATACAATATGGTAAATTCCTAAAAAATAACGATTAGTAGAATCCACACTAAAAAGTACAAGTTCCCTTAAATAGAAAAATGAAGTGTGAAGTAGGGAGATATCATTGAAGCGGAAACACAGAGCAGGCAGACGAGGAAAAAGAAAAAAGCTGTTGACAAACTAAAGATTATGGAGTACATGATACCCAAATCTTTGTGTACTTATGCCAAACAGTCGTTTTCACATCACATTCAATTGTATCATGTCCTGTCCAATCCAATGAGTGAGTGAAGTGAGTGAGGATATGTACATTTCCATGTAATACTAGTTAAGTATTAGTAAATTTTCAGTATATAGTAACACTAGTAATCAGAATATTATATAATTCAAGGTTTTTTGTGTTTAGAGTAAAAAGAAGCTTGATTTTGTAGCAGGCAAGTTTATATAGTTTACATATAGGGTACATTAGTATTAAAGAATGACTGGATTTGCTGGAGGAGGATGTAAAAGATTAGACTAATCAATCGTAGTGTAAACAAGTAGCTATTGATAAGGGTGTTGTGTCGTGTGAATGTGAAGTGCACTGATCGTGAGCTTTTCAATGCTAAGCCAAGCTTCTATAATACAAGCATTTGATTTGAGAGGGTGCCTGTAAGGATAGACCTACATTATAAGGTATAGGTCCTTTAGGATAAATAAATACAGGCTAAAAGTAATAGCTTCTATGTAAGCAAAGCTAACGTAGAGACGAAGGGAAAGAATGAAGGAAGCTTTTTGCCTTTCAAATGAAAGATTAGATTACTCTTATACTCTTCCTACATGGATGCATTAGTATAACAATGAATTATTACGTTAAATGTGTTGTAGGTACAAATAAGTCTAGTCTGACATGAAACCAGCTTATATTATCTGTATGTATATGCTAAACAACAGAGTGATAAGCAAAATCAAAGCGTGTATCTCATATAAGCTACATAGTTGGGTATAAAATATAATTCTCATTATATAGGTATGTGTAGTACTATATTAATAAGTTACGGCTTAGGCTTAGGCTATTGAAATCTAAATTGTATGTAATAGGTAGATTTTGTTATATAAATAGGAGCTAAGGGTAAATATGGTGAAGGTAATAATCTTCTATTTAGTAGTTTTGGTTTTGGGGTGTTTTCATGAGTATGTGCTTTGTAATGCTTTGTAATAAGGCTAAAAGAGATCTGTCCCAAGTCTCTATGGGGGTTTGACAACTTCATAATAGAAACGCCTAGACACAATGCGATTGTTTTCCAGCTTTTGGGATTCCATGTGCCTTATAGACAGAGTACCTTTCGATTTCTCACTTTTGCTTTCATTTCACTCGTTCCGTTTGTCATATGACACCAGAGTGTGTATATTGTATATAAGTAGTAGGAAAACAGGGCAATCAACCCCAACAGACCTTAACTGCCGACCTGTAGCTTCCTAACCGAAACTAATTAGCTAGAATTTGTTTGTATTGCTGTTTACTGTGCAGTTTAGGAAATCACAAGTATAGCATTTGCTTGTTTGCCAATACAGATGAAAGTAATGGTTACTAAAATGCTGAAATCCTGTACGATATACCTGTAACAAATAATTAGGAAATAATTATTATTCCCTTCTAAATTTTAAACGGCCTGGGATAATAATTGGTAAATAAGATTTTAGTCGACAGATGTATGAGTTCTCGTATGCAATTGTACTACAGATATGTATGAAGAAAAATAAAATAATGATATGAAAATTTACAAATATGCTAAATTCCTATGTGCTTTTAGGGAAAAGTCCTTCGGGACGTGGCCTTACGTCTTTCCCGGTAATTCGTGAAGGTCTTTTGGGCAAAGGCACTGGGCCAGTTGACTACACGAGATACGTGAGACGATTCGGTAATTCGGCTGAATGTGGTTACCAGCAATGCCGGGAACTTAATTACCGTGAACATTTTCACTGCCTTGACTGCGGCGACGGTGGCCGCGTCTTTGTCAAAAAAGAAGAGATGATCAGACACTTTAAGTGGCACAAGAAACGCGACGAATCTTTGCAGCATGGATTTATGAGGTAAGATTAAGTATCAAACTATTGATTGAGCTGTAGATCTAATTATTCAAGAATTCTCGTAAAAAGCATAGAAAGTTTACTGAAATTACTTATGTTGAATTTAATTTTTGCAGATATTCGCCAATGGACGATTGCTCGGATCGCTTCCGAAATTGTACACACAATAGGAAACAGACCCATTACCATTGTTTACAGGTACGAAAACATTTGCTACATAATCGAATACAATCGAAACCTCGTTGTTAATTCACATAGACAGATAATTTGATGCATACACGTGCAGTGGGTTTGGATTTACCTCGATATTTGACTTACCTGTCTTGTCTCTCAGTTAAAATGCATGTACTAATTGATTTTATGAATTTGAATAATCAATGTAATGGCAGATTGAGATTGAGATCTTATCGTGCCATCATTCCCATATTCATAACACTACATAAACAAAAACATACATGAAATCATGAAACCAACAGAAAATGCAAAACAAATCTCACTAGCCTACTTTGCAGAAACAAACGCAGTAGAATATCATTATAAGCTATAACTTAACTGTTGTTACCTGTAGCACACACCTCAAACGTCAAAACAATATCAAACCACTTCACTTTTCTTCATTTCATTATATTCAATATTAGTTCTATTGCATATCAATTTCATCGACTTATATAGTAGACTCTTCTACAATTAGTTCATCTTTACCTTTTGTACATTTACATTTTACGTCTGTAATTGTGTTTAATAAGTATCTGTGTAGCTAAAATCTAAAGCAAAAGTTCTTTTATTTTACTCATTAGTTAAATTATACTGTATAACTTTATTCTTTACCAAAAGACAAGGCACAGATTTCTTCCATATAACTTACACACAAGTACACTTCTCCTTCCTAACCTAACTTCCCCACGGGCTAGGGCGTTCACTTAGCAGTAACAAATTAGCATTACCACGTACTTAGTTAGTCAACTCCAACTCTATACCGCTCCTGCACTAACATTTTCAACACAACAACCAAAAGTTTGACAATGAATTAATACGTCAATATATAATAAAGTGTCTATCAGATCATAATTCACTAGTTCGATTAGATACATGTTACTATTGTATATAACACAGCAGACTGTAAATGCACTGTGTGTATTTAATTATTTACTACTACTGTCAGTAAGCAAAGACACAATTTGCAAATAAATTGATGCAATTTGCAAAAATGAGAGTTTGCTCGAGGAATTGGAATATTATTATTATAGTTATTATCTAAAGCAAATACAACTAGTATAAGTAAGGAAGTTTTTTAAAGCATTTTATATATTCATGAACACTAATGTAAGTTAATGTAGCATTTAATTGTGGAAATTAAACCAGACTGTTTATTCTTTTGTTTCTTTGTACTAAAGTACTTATTACCGTAATAGTTAATGTTAATTAATGAAAAACAGTCTTCTAATTCCCTCGCAGAACTGCTAAAACGTTACATTGCAATTAGACAAGACAAAGAGTAGACAAGAAAGACAGACATCTTTATAATTCATATTTAAATTGAGATCAAAAGTAAAATAGGAGGAGAATACAGCAGCAGCAATGCAAAAACTAGTGTAGGTATGGTAAATAGTGCAATATTCGCTTACGTACTATTTGTATAAGCTTAATATAATACAGGATAGAAGAAATACAAATAGTAAGACACTTACATATAAAGGAAAACAAATTCATTTAATTTAATTGCTCGTAACATGTCTTGTAGTGTTTGTAAATCTGGAGTAAGTAGTTGTGATTTATTAATTTCTTACTTCATTTCATTGTTATTCAATCAAGGGAAGGATTTTGAATGAATTCATTCAGTCACAGTCAGTGAATTTATATGGAAGTTTTGCAATGTAATGTAATTTTTGTATATGAATGTTGTTTAGTAGCAAAGGAAAATGAATAAACTATTGAGCTACTTTTGTACGCTTTAATAATAACGTTGAAAACCCTAATGCACTGTAATTGAGGGTGTAATTGGTTTAAATGATTTTTGCGAATGTGAAAGTTGTTCCTTTAACTTTATATGCAACTTTATTTTGATTTCGTTTGCTTACTGCTACTTTTGTTGTGTTAGTTAATTTTTAAGTGGAGTGACTCGAGCCTTTACTTTACATTTACGATTCTCGCATTTATTTACATTGACTTAGTGTTTCTACTTTGCAAAGCAAACGAACGTCCGTCTACGTCTCTCCAATAACTAACATTCACATATATTTATTATGTGCTTATAAACAACTCAGATGAAAAAGGAATGACATAGTCATATCGTTATCTAAAGAATAGTAGCAGTATATTAGTAGGCTAGTTAAGCGAGATTGGTTATGTTATGTCATGTCATGTCATGTCGCTCACTAAGACATATACATATATATTCTGTGAGTTGGTTTGGCTTTGGCTATGTCTGCCTAGCATTCTACATTAGCGTATTTTCTCGCAAATGTTAATAAATCAAGTGTTTGCCGACTCTGTCCTGGCCTTGGTGATAGATTAATGCTTTTTTGTCTGAAAAAGGGCTAAAAATTGAAATGAGCCCTCATTCTCTCAACTCAACTAGATTATGATCTTCTGAATTAGTTTACTTATTTTTTATGTATAGCTTCATATAAGTAAAGTGTATAACTACTTACACATATGTATCTGATAGGTACATAAGAAACATAACACAAACATATTTTTATTACGTACATACGTACATTGGATTGGATTGCGCAGCAGTTTGACTAGATTCGTTGTGAGAGTAGATTTAGTAGATAAGCCTAATATATTTAATTGTGAGTAAAGCATCTGTGTTATGGTGTTGTTACAATTTAGTTGATAATGTTTCCTTTCCTTCGGATTCTTGTCTTTCTAGTCTTGTAAGTTGTTAAACGCTCGCTACTGCTTTACTACCTACTTGTATACTCCCATATAGCTACTTTGACTAATTTCATATCAGATCATGAGTTATTAGCTAAATATGAAGTATTAGTGCAACACACTATAAATCCTTATGTTTTGTTTGCTCATGAATAGTCAAAGCGTTTATCATTTATTACAATATTTCAAAATTACATTTATGCACGTTAGTACTTTGTAGTTTGTACTGATAAGTACATAGCATAAGTGCTAAGTCAATGTAAACGCTATTAAAATGTGTACAATACAAACACCAAATGATTGCTTTACTTAATATACGTGTTTTTATATGATTCACTGCAGGACGGCTGCGAGAAAGTTTACATTAGCACATCTGATGTGCAAATGCATGCGAACTACCATCGGAAGGACTCTGCAATAATTCAAGAGGGATTTCAGAGGTTTCGAGCTGCTGAAGATTGTGGGGCTGATCATTGTGGCTTCCGACATCAACGCACAACTCATTTCCACTGCAGAAGAACCTCATGCTCGTACACTTTCAAAAATAAAGCTGATATGGGTAAGTTTATAGTTTACAACACACTTTTAGCTCACGCACAACAACTGCAGTTTTGTTCCGTGACATGACGAAGATTGATTTGCTCTGATTTCGAGAAACTATGTATTTATGGAGTTAGCATTTAAATAAAATGACAAACTAATGCTAACAAAGCTTGGAAAATGTTACAACATAAATATCATGCATGGTAATACCTACTTAAATACATAATGTCTGCGTGGAGAACAATAGAAAGTAAATAGGTAATAATATTAAATGAGGTAAGCTCTGTGCAGTGTAGGTATTTGCTTCGTAATGCCTTAAGTTAAACATTTCTTATAATATGCATATGCACATAAGTATGTTTTACAAATATATTTGGTTAGGACAGCCTTTCAAGCGATTAAAGAAAAGCTATAGTCATTCCACTACGGGAAAAGGGTGGAGGTGACGTTTCCGGAGAACTGGAAATATCATCTAACTTACATTATGTAGTTTACGACAATGTTATTTTTAAAATGCCCACAGAGCACTTATTTAATTTTTATTGTTAGCTTTTCGTGGTTTGGTTTGGTTTTTCTTGTGTAAGTCAAGTCGTATTTCGTTAAGGGAGTTGTTTAATATTAATGTTTATAAGACAAGAAAGAGCTATAGTTAGATTTTGTCATTCCAGTAAGCAGTAAGTAGCTCTAATCTAAACAGAGAAGTAACGAAGTGAAAAAACTATATTTTATTACTATTTATCCACATTCTAAAGGATATAGCTATAGTTATGATGGTAATTTAGATGGTTAATGTTGTGTTATGTCCTAGTATCCCTGTTTAAGTGGTTATACTTATACTTATGTCATTGGGATGTGTTTAAGTTCTCTGGTAACCATAATATAAATGTGATGTTTTCTTAGATTGCTTGTTTTCTTACGTTAGTTTGCTAGTTAACTCTTGTCATGTCGTATAATTTGAAGTCAGAGTCAAAAGTTAGGAAATTGAAACTTGCTTTAGAACGTTAAACGAAATTTCAAGGTTCCTTTATTGTACTCACTCGATCTTTCCATCGTTCTAACTACTTAAGTAAGTGCTCAATAAATTGTGACATTTCCGTTTGTTTGTTTGCTTGCTGATACAGAGAAACATAAGTCTTACCACATTAAGGACGAGCAGCTCAATCGAGACGGTTTCAAGAAGTTCATGAAACACGAGGCGTGCCATTATGCCAATTGCCGTTTCTCGCGTGTTTGCAATCATATCCACTGCATTCGCGAAGGGTGCAACTATGTTCTTCACTCCAGTGGACAGCTCTACTCTCATAAGGTGAGATTTACATTAGAAAAAATTTATAACACCGCCCATGTAATTGTAAATGATGCTAAATGTGACTTAACTATATTTTATATGTAATTTAGTAGGGAAAAATGTTAACCTGATAAATAATTTACATGCATAACAATTATAAACGCATAGACGCATTATTATATCTTGTTAATTGTAAAGGTTATGCTTAAATGAATGCTAAGCACTTTTGTATTAAGTGCAAGTAAAGATAGTAACTCAATACGTATTTAGTTAATCCTTAATTTAAAAAAATTTGAAGTGAGTTGCGCACTTAGATGAAAATTTATGCATTTTTTACTATTATGCGTGGATTGAATGGGATAACAAAGATATGTAACGATAACTTACGTTACATTAGTTAGGTACATGTATGCACAGCAGCCGCACACATTAAAAGTTACATAATAAATATGCAAGTCATTAATTGACCTTTTCCTCTTTTTTGCCTTAGCAGGCCAGGTACTTGGTACATTTAAGTATTTAGTGGGTATATGGTTACAATAGTAAGACACTTACAGATAGTTTCGAAGTCTTGTTGCAATTACGTTGGTTGGGCTTTGGCATAAATCTAATGACCATAGCTATGTTGTACGCGCCTTCAATTTATTGTAGTTGTAGTTGTAGTTAATGTAGAGACTCTAAGTGAGTGAGAAGTCTGTAAGTGTTGCCTATATTAGTTTATGAACATGTAAATTGTAAATAAAGAGAGAATGCAAATGCAATGCAGAGCATAACTAAATTGGTTGGGCTGGTTGTCATGTTACTTTGTTGACTAATTGACCTTTAGATAGCGTAGAGTCGTAGAATTAAGTAGTTAGGTTAGGTTAACTTACATTACATTACATTTTTACATTCGCTTTGCCTTTTGCCTCTAACTTTCTATGAATGATCAATCCCTTATTTTATTTTATTACGTTTTGGTTTGATCAGTTGATGCAAATAAAATCTATAGTACAGTAAATATAACCAGTAGACTGAAACTGAAGGGATTTCAATATTTCAAAGATTACAGAGGACTTGCCTTGTACTACTGAGTTTTTATTGTTTTATAGAGTTACTTTAGTTTACGATATCTTCCTATATCTTTCATTGTTGACTTGGCTTGAGAAAGGGACAATTTGCAATCATTATTAATCATTTATTAGTTTGATGGCAGGGTGGGGGTTTATTATATTCTTTTTAGATAAGTAGGCACCTATTCAAGAATGTTGATACATATAATGCAGTTTAGCAACTATTGGCTGCTATTGTGATGAAAGAAAATATAAAAATCAAAATCAACTAAAGGATGAAATTGAAAGATAAGCATAAATGCTAATCGTATTCAGATCACAGTTTATATTATTATTTTTTCATATCTTTGCCAAATGCTAAGCTAAAGCCAAAATCAAACTGGCTATACTAATACATATACATTGAAATGATTGACTACGTACTATAGTTAAATAGTTAATGATGATGTTCTGGAAGTTATAATATCTATACTACTATATGTAGGAATATTTCATATATTATTTATGTAATTGTCTATACATTTATATGAATATTTAGAATTTATAACCATATCACATCATGTCATATCAGCACTTATTATTATTAGTTATGTTGTGTAGCATTTAATGTAGCACATTTTGTTTTCGATTAGTAGCTCCACATCATATTTATTTTACGGCTGCAATAAATTTAATGACTTGCATAAGTAATTAAGGAATACCTGCTGAGATCACTAATTAATTATGTAGTGCATTAGCTCTTTAACTGCTTTTAATGAAGCAACTAAATAAATAATAAACTTGTAATGTATGTTTGTATATGTATGGATGTATGTAATGTAAACATGTATGTTTTCTAATGACAAATTGAATATTTTAATTCCTTAGCGTAAACATGAACGACGAGATTCGGAATTGGCCTACAGGAAGTTCAAGTTGGCTCAAAGCGTTATGCGAGGAAGTTTTGGTTCTGAAATGAGTACCTTGGCAGGAATCAATGAATCCTTATTAGTGAAATCGGAAGAGGAGAATAGTCGATCATCCTTAACTGAACAAGGAGATTTAGACAGTGAAGAGATAATCAAGAAATTCATTCAACAGTGCAAATGCGATGTTAGTGAAGAGGAACATTTTCATTGCAAAGTAGAAAGCTGTGTCAATGCTTTGCTTGGGTGAGTACTATGAAATATTTTTTCGTATAGTTTCTATAGACATTTACCTTTTAATATGGATAAAATATTTACTGTAGAATTGTTACCCAACCATCTTGCTCTATACGTATTTCAATCTGCATGTTCAGTTAATTCTATGTAACAATACTATACTGCGAATTTTTAAATGAATATTTAATTAAATATCCATTTTTTAAATGCTATTTTAAATAGGACGGCTGAAGTCGCATCAGAACACAGCCGCAATCACGAGCTGGAAGATCGTATTTCCTCTCTAGCGTTTTTTACCGTTGACCCAGCTAATTTTGATGCTCAAGATTCGACAATCCCATGTATCTCGGCCAAATGCCCTTACCAGACTAGGGAAAAACATTTCCATTGTTTATGGGTAAGTTTCTCTTCCTTATTTTGCATACATTAAAGAGGATTACACTGTTAATATGTACCTATAAGGATCTACACCCTTAATAACAACAACAATCGTAGCATTATACTTAATATAAATACACACAAAGATGTAAAGCGGTACAATTACGAACATTCATGCTAATAATGTCTGAATAATAATGCGACAAACAATTGGTACATAAATAACATAATTTCATGGGCAGTATTACTACGTACAAGTTTAAGTTGTTTGCTCTAAAAGTCTGTATGACTTCATATGGTTTTTGGGCTTTGGGTTTACTATATTTTCATTATTGTTTGTGTCTGCATGGTTAGTATTGTATTATTAGGACTGATTTCATTGTCCTTTTACATTTGATGACATCACATCGCTTTAGACAAAGATTCATTTTGTTTTCCAAACCAACTCGGATAAAATTGCTCAGTCACACACAGATTTGAACTTTAAGCTCTTCACCCTGGTTTGTGTTGTTATATTTGTATTGCGTTATGATTGCCCTTTGTTTCTACAATTCTACACAATACTAAACTTTAGTACTGTAAAATTATTCACGTACCATTTTGCATAGACAGATACACTACACGATGTAGATGATCTCGTGCATAGGTACCTATCTAAAAAGATAACAGTCGAGTTTTGCAATTGAAAAAATCGTATGCCAACTTAACTGTTTATCTTTTCTACCCTGCTTTGTCTCTAAGTTTTTGGTACGACACTGTAATATTTTGTTCAGACTATTTACAAACAATGACACACTACTTGTTTTTATTTTACTCACTTATATTGTAATTGCTCTTCCTACATATGCTATGTTATTTATGCTACTTAAGTTGTTAAGCAAGTTAGGTCACTGGAATTGAGTAGGTGACGTATTTTACATAAAAAATAAAGAAAATATCGTATTACATATATGCGTATAGCTGATGTATCAGAATTCGTTTATTATTTGTATTTTTCCAAGGACTATACACCACAATACAACTATTAAGCTATAAATGCGTAATAAAAATGAAAAACATCTCGATTGTGACTCATGATTTTCTATATTGTATACAGGATGGCTGCTCGGAAGTAATATTGGGGACAGACGATCCATTTAAGCGTTTGGAACATTTTAAAGCTCATCAGTATTCTCAAAAGATGGATATTGCTGATAAGGGAACAGACAGCTTAGATGGTTTCTTCAGGAGAAAAAGGGGTCGTCCACCAAAGAATCGTATGATTGAAGTAAGATTGTGTTAATTCTTGTTATCTTGCTCCTGTATTTGATTTAGAGAAAGGAGTAATGAGATGAGAAGTTTATTTATAGTATATTAAGATGCTAATTGGTTGTTTTGTCTCAATAGGTATCTTCCGGAGCGAATGAAGCTATCTTTACCAGTTTCAAGTTACCAAAACCGATTTTGGCTGGCGGTGGTGGGGAAGGTGCCGACAATTCGGATTCTGATCTGAAAGTATGTAGCAAAATAAAAAATAAATTACACTTCCTCTTGACCCTTAGCCCGTTAAAGAGTTTTGTAGTGATGGATGATAGGGTTTTCCGCATTTCAGAAATCTACTTAACTAAAGAAGCGTTTGACTGACATGACATGACTTTTTAGTAAAACCAACATAAATGTGTTTCTAATTTGCGTTGAAAGCTTAAAGATACGTACTTAAAAGTGGAAAGATATTTTTACTATTTACTATAGCCCCCCGCCCCGATCCTATACTAAGTTTATAATACTAGTTTTACCATTTAAGCTAACTAGGTACATATGCGAGTGTCTTTGCAATGTCTACAATAAAATTTATCTTTGTTTCACACAGGACCCGATCGGCTTTCTTTCGTACCCGGAAGGAACAACTTGCCCTGACACGTCATGCTCGTTCAACTTGTCAACGCCAACATGCCATTACCATTGCGGTCACCCTCGGTGCCACTTCTCCGTTGCAGATGTTCATAAGTTGTCACTCCATTTACGGGATTTCCACTCCAATGTGGATATCCTCGATGGCTATGAGTACTTTGAGAGAAATTCCGACTGTCACAATTCCAACTGTGAGTTTAACAATAGCTCAGATCATTTCCATTGCAGTAGAGACGGTTACACTTTTGTAAGATATACCTCGATGATGTCGCATGAGTCGGAGTGTCACGAAACCAAATCAAATGCAAGCAGCGACGATGACGAAGGAAAACAATGGAGCGGACAAGGTTACTATACTTACGATTTTATACAAATATGTTATAACTACGTAAAAATGTATTTATGTATATTGCAGTATTAGATTTTGTTTATTAATAACATTCACCTTGTTCTAGCAGTGAAAGCAAGCGGAACATTCTTCCCCGTGTCTTCTGTAAACAAACACCAGAAAACAAATAATAATTCTCGAGATGCAATGGATCTTTCCGGAGCAAATGGAATCTCTGATCAATCAGGTATTTATAAAAATTAAAAGATGCATACAATAAAAGCCTAGAAATAATATGCTTAGTGGAACTGTGAAATAGTAATAATTTATCATTTTTTGTTTTTAGAATCGAAACCAATTACCGACCATTCTCTAAGTCGCATTCTTCAATTACCCGTGCCTGAAACAGGGGAAACACAATTTGGCCCGGATGTTGCATGCGGGAGACCGTTTTGCAAGCTAAAGCGAAAAAATCATTTCCACTGTCATCTATGTAACCAAGCTTTCTCTGAGTTAGAAAAGCTGCGTCCTCATGTACTAAAACACAGTAACTTTTCGCCATTGAAAATCGCAGACCAATCCGATCAGTCTACGGATGAAGAATCATCTAATAAGAATGATTCCGATGACCAATGCGGAGATCGTGAGTCCCAACTGCAGAAACAATTTAATCTCAAGAAAGAAGAGATCAGCGCGATGAAAATGGACGGTTCCGCTGGGTCCCTTCAAAACTCACCTTTCAGCAGCGGAACTCTACAGAACTTTTTGACTTATCCAGGCTCACATTCCCCCTATTTGTTGTTTCAACAAAATCAGCTACAATCCCTCTACGCTGGAATGATGTTTGGTGGTTCCCCTGGAGCATTCCCTCCTGGAAGTGTTTTGTCCCCGCCACCAATGCTCCCACAACAATTGCCCCCAAATGTTGCTGGTCTGGGTGACAGTAATGGAGCTCCGTCTTCAGTTATTGTCAACAATTCCCTTAATATCAACAAGCAAATGAAGAGACCACCAAGTGCATCTTCATCTTGCTCCCCGTCTTCTCCCCCAGATAATAAGAAAGCAAGATTGCAGTTGCGGATTTTAAAGGATGAGCCCGTTCCGGATGGATACATTCGTTTCCGCTTTAATGAGGATTGTGCCTACACCCACTGTGGATACAGAGAACACCAAACTCATTTCCATTGCACGAGGGAAGACTGTGGTTACAGTTTTTGTGACAAGACTCGTTTTGTACAACATACCGCAAGACATGAGAGACTCGACACGCTTATGGGAGGAGATTTCAAGCAATTTCGTGCTAATATTCCATGCGGTCGAGCTAATTGTGCCTATATTCCTAATTCAGGTAAAATTACTTACTCATAGCAAGAATTCCTTAAATATCCCTATTAACTTAGAAAATGTCTTGATAAGCAACTTTTTCTCACTATTGTAGGTTCTACCCAAGGCCAAAACAAAGCTTCACATTTCCATTGTTCGAAATGCGACTTTGTTTGCACAGATACAAACAAAGTGGTTGCTCATCGTAGGCAGCATCAAAAATTGGATTCAATTATGGCTGCTGGTTTTGAAAAGTTTACTCCTTCACAACATTGCCATGTAAGTTGATATAAATATAACCATAAAAATTGTACTGATGAGTATTTTATATCAAAACAAGTAGAAATAATATGATTAATTCTGTTATATTTTAGATCGAGGCTTGTATTCATGCTCAGAAACAAACACACTACCATTGTCTCAAGTGTAGCTATGCGGTGCTAGGACTATCGCAAATGTCTGCTCATAAGTACCGTCATGTTGATTGTTGAAAACGTTGAACATATCCGAAATTAGCAAATTATGTACATACAAAACAATACAATACAAATCTTTACATATACATGTACTACATACATACATAGCATACACAAATAATTATCTACGACAAATTGAAGTTGATTATTAACCCTGGCCTTTTCAATTGCCTTAAGAGTCTCGGATTGAATGTGCCTTACATAAATACATCCAAAGCTATAGATATTGTAATACAATAGACATTAAGAGATGTTACTTACAAATGATCTAAAGCTTACTTATGCATACATTTACCTTGTTAACCGTGGAGCAAAAGAAAACTTTGTAAGTGCATAGCATTAATAGTACTGTAGATAACTTTACTTAATTACATGCGATATTAGAAAACAAGTTGGTTACTCCAACGATTAGCCGAAGGTGGAATTTTAATTACTTAAGTAGTATCAGTAATTGCTTAAGAAATTTGTGGGATCAAACCAAGTGCCATTGAAAGACATTGAAATTCGCGTGTTGTAATTTTTTGTAAATAGATTTTGTAAACATTTTAACAAATAAGTTTAGTAAATAGTGACACTGTATATATAATATTACAAATATAGATTCTAGGTAGACCATAGTTTTCGTTTCCCAGTCATTTTCTACAATAGATTTGTTAATTAACTCAAGATCAGCACCTGTAAGTTAAGTAAGTGTGTATGGGAATGGTGTTAACAGTTTTTATTACTTAATTATATTATATACATATTATAGTCAAAGAATATACAGACATACTCCTCAAGTAGAAAATTTTTGATATTCTTAACGGCAACGATTTGTAATATTCTTAAAAGTTATGCAAGTGAATACTTATACCTAGATGCATAGTTGATAGTAGTATGAGTAAAACATATAAATAGATTCAGGTGTGTAATTTTTATGTACACATTAGTAGTTACTTAAAAGTAGATAAGTTTTGCATAAACCTCCCACACCTCATCTTATAAACTACATTGCGAAAACAATGATGACAAAGAATTTCTGTGCTTATTGTGTTATGCAATATGGAACAAAGAAATTGCTTGAGAGATTCCCCCTAGTCATTCTATTACGAAGGCTTTAGGAAAAAGGAAGTTGTTACATGATGTAAACGTATTCTTTTAGTATTTGTATTAACATTGACATTAATTTAAAATAGGTATTAATAAATATGTAAGCACATATTATGTTATATAACTATAGACATTAGGTATACATATGCGTAGAATAGAAGATATAGTTGGTAGTTGTACAGATTAAATATGTAGATCATAAAATAATCATTTTCTCTCGCTAGCAAGTGTATTGTTTTATAAATTACCAAACTGCTATTTACAAATTAATTGTCGATGCATATATACATGAAAATAGGAAAGTGTACTTATGGAACAGTTATTAATTTATTAGTTTTGTATTATGTATGGTATGCAGAATAGATCGCAAACTGTGCATTTGTTAAGCTTACATGCTTTAAGGAAGCCAATTATTATATTCAATGCAGTATTTAGTCAAATTTAAACTAAGTAGACTAGTATTTAATGTAAATTAAAAATCTCTTAAGCTCTGTTACATTATTGTGTAATACTAGTAAGAAGGATAGTATGTTGTACATATAGTAGATAATATTTAGTTCTAAAAAGTGTAACAAATGTCGTAATAGAAAGAAATATTTACTGGCCTGGCTCTAACAAATCTCTTGATATTTCTCGTGCCATATGCATAAAGTGTTCTCATTCTATACATATTTACAACAAGCTTATAATATTATTACTGATTATATTACTGATATAGTATGGTATGGCACATCTGAGTTGAGGAATTGATTGAGATAATAATACACAAATATACAAGCAGTAAATAACTTCATTACATTTGTATACAATATTACAAAGTAACGAAAATATGAAGCAAAGTATAAAGAAATTGAGTATTCGAGTGTGGATGTTTGTTTATATGATTTTATATGATTAAGAATTAGTTAAGTGATCCAATTGTAAGTAATGTAACCACTTTTTGTACATCTATCCATTACTGTGGAATGTTTTAGATTAAAAGGGAAAAAATTTGCAGCGTAAATGGAAGGACAAACTTTGTTTAGATTTGGCTATCCTCTTAAGATCGTATGAGATTACGTTTAAAATGTATACTGCAATTAGTGAAATTAATTTCTCATTAGATTGATAGACACTTTAGTTTGTGCATATTGTGTAATATGGTTTGTGAATATTATGGTAGTAGTTAATTTATAAAATGACTTAAGTATTTTATCGTATTAACGAGTAAAGGAACAGTTCAGGGTGGCTTGTAATAAAAGACGAAATGTGTTTTCATGTTATGTTAAGTTAGTTTAGTAGGTTTGTGAATGTAACTAAAGATTTTTCTATTGTAAATGTTGTTATTTAAATTAGGTAATTCTACCCAGTATAATTAGTACTTAATTTAGTAGTTTCCAATTTTAAAAGAATACAAGTATCTGTATTAGTAAGAAGTTTGATTAATGTGTAATAATGACTATTCTAACCAAATACGAATTGTATACGTAATAACTTAGATTAAGTAACTAGATTAAATTAGTTGTAAGAACTAAAGGGCGAAATTAGTGGAACAACATCTTAGAGGAAACGATAAAAGGAATTTTGAGTGAAATTAAGGAAGCGCCTGTGATGGATAAACTTGTGATCTGAATTTTGATGATTAGGATTGGTTTGGTGAAATGAAATGGATTTGATTGCTTTCTGGATTTCTGATCTTTATCCTATTTTTAATTTAAAGCTGGAATTGATTATGAACTGAACAGAAACAAGCAAAGCTAGAAAAGCTTTATATACAAGAATGTTTCTCTCTTATTTTAATGAACAGACGAGATTTTTTTTTAAATAATCCATTTGTGGAGAGTAAACTGTAAAAATGGTAAACCTAAAGATTTTAGTGTGATCATCATACAATGGAGACCAAAGGGAGGGCTGGCAGTAATTAAACAGGCGATTAAGAATGACATCCAATTGACACAAGCCCTCAAAAGTACCCTCATTCATGTTCCAAAAATTAATGCTAGAGAAATTAATTGTACGTTTACATACTTAATAATTTTTATTTCTTTATTAGAATATTATTATCTAGTTTACATTACACTTTAATATTTTGCTTTAGCCTGAACATTTTATGAGTTTTTAAGGAATAATTGTCTGTTTTCAGGCAAAATATCAGTATTCTATTAACTAAAGAATAAGTTATCATGTGCTTTTATTTACTACTATTATTAGGCGTGTATTATAATATTTGTTGTATTTCATTCCTCTATATTATGTAACTGTAAATGGTAAATGAATATTGTTCATTCTTAATAGTTAACTAAATTACTTTTTAAAGACAACTATTTAATTTGGAAGAACATAGACATTCCTTCTAGACGAAAGACAAGACAATATCATAGCAAAAAAATGGACAAGCAAAAAGGATTGATAACCAATTCAAAATACAATATTTACCGAAAAAAGACAACTGTAGGATTGGAATGCTCGTTTTACGTACACATACATAAATGAATACAATTAGCTATACGATTTACTAGTGAACAAAATGAACGAATATTTAGTTGTTTCCTTGAAATAAAATGAATATTTCTGTAAATCAATATCAAAGATGATTAGTTAGGGTAAAGGAACTCTTTACAGGAAATTAAAATAGAACCCAAGTGCTATTAGTAGTAATAATACTTATATAGGTATAATAGGCATACTATTAGTGCCGAACTTAGTGACCTACGTATGTTATTTAAGTTATTTACCAAAACACACTATTATAGAAAAATGTATTGTAAAAACTTTAAAATTGTAATTGTGTCAAGTGGGCTAGAATGTAATATATTATATTAATGAATGTCGAATGTTTCGTATCGTTTGTTTTCGTATAAGAATTGCTAGTTTAGATATAAGAATTATGATCACCAACTTTTTAAGATATTGTTACTCATTTGCTAATGAGTAATAATATAATTATTTTAGGTTTTAATTTCAGACTACAGATATTTATCTATGTACTATATAACTGCGATCATGATACATATTTAAATGTTTAAATGTTAAAATGAAGGAAGTGAAAGGTTAAACGGTTAAAGTTTAATTAGCTACTTAACAAAGCAAGCAAAGCCATAAAGTCTCCAAGTAAGGCGTATGCAGCTGTATGTAATCTCATATTCACAGCTTAATTGCCAAAGACGGAGCGATTGTATTACATGCACGAGTATATATTATTATACATACAATATTTAAACTAAGTTTAATTATATTATTTAATCTTTATTCGTACGATCGACTGTACTATATCTTGTTCACTTCAATTAATGAAGAACACAATAAATGAAAATATCTTGAGAGATCAAATGGAAAAATTATCTTTATTTAATCATACCTACTATTTGTTAAGTTGCATACACATCGGTGAAAGGTTCGGAACATCACACACACTTCAAAATCCAACTACTTCCAAATAACCAATTCGTTCCTGAATTAAATATAGAATTGGTTAGGTGAGCGAAAAGGATTCAAAGGCACAGTCCGTATGCGTGATGTTTCTAACCTTTACCATCGACACAAACAGTTTATTTAATACTAGTTAAGTACTTTAGGAAACTGTAATTTCAGTATTAAATCATTAAGCATACTTGAAATGAAATTGAAATGAAGATTTACAATTGCTACTTGGTAGGTAAATAATTACATGTTATATTATTGGCTTCATGAATTGCATAAATATAGTTTTTATTGCTGTAATTTCATGTGCAGTAACATGATTCATCCTAGATACACTTACATACATAATATAATACGTAAAAAACAGATAATCATCCTACAACTTAGTTTCACATTACTGTAGTATTTTGGAAAGCTGTATGTTAAAGAAATGTATGTTAAATAAATTCATTAATGCATGTAAAAAAAAGTATTAATGCATGAAAAGAATGATACGAATTACGTATAGTATTCTAAATATCATTTTACAAAATCAGAATGTGGATTACTTAGATATTTAATATATTCATATTTGTTTTCCTAACTCATTGACTGTAATTCCGTCTCCAGAGAAAGGACATAATTAAAGCAAACAACCTTTATTGCCAAAAATAAGCATAAATCTCACATAAATGACACAATTTATTTAACAGTAGGCCAAGTAGGTTTGTATATTATATAGGTATTTTGCTGTGCTTATAAATATCACACATATATTATTGGATACCATAAGTACTTAAACTCATGATTTACTGTTTTTAAAAAATATCTTAGCACAAAAGTTTCCAAAGATTCGTTTGGAATATGGCTGGGATCTGATCTAGTGTTCTGGTAAATGCAATCTATAGCTTAAGCTCTATATAGCCATAGCAAAGTTTGGTACTCCAGGAGCAGGGCATAAGTGTGACAACGAGATAACCAAATGCGAAGAGATGTGGCGGGCAAGGAAAACACTTTCTTTGCATGTGGCTTAGCTTAAACATCTGACGAAGTGAGAGGATAATAATACACAATAAAAAATTTAAGAACTGAATTATTTATTAATTCCCGTATATTTATATCTGCTAAATTATACATAAACATATTTAACATACACATATTTCAAATACAATTTACCCATTTGCCTAAATACAGAATAGAATCTATTTGTACTTGATATTAATTGAACGAAGAGAAAATGGTCTCCAAACCTGAAAAAGGAGGAGAAGTTGATATTTGGAGAGACACTCCAGTACGACTTTTAGGTCAGAATGCACATATAAATAAATTGCACAACAAATTAATATTTTCACTAAAATCAAGTGGACTTTTTAATTTTCTGTACTTACATACAATTCTTCATCGTTTAACACAATTTGCAGTGGCTTCTAATTTTCAGGACTTGCTTTAGCTTTAGAATATCTAAGCTTAACGTGAGTTCATTTGACCATTCCCATGCAATTAAAATTATCTATTATTCTAGGTTACGCAAATGAAGTCGGTGAATCATTTCGAGCCCTTGTCCATGTCAACATAGTTAGATTAAGTTACGGTGTTGCCTTCGGATACGTTTTGGCAGACACTGTGGACAAAACCAAGAAGGCAGATCGAGTAAGACATTAAATAAACAAATTACTTAGCAAATAATTCTAAATAAACCATGAAATTCATTATTACAATAGGTTTACTATTAGAATTACTATTTCTATGTAAAGCATGTACCTGTACTACATTTTACTTGGTAGTATTTATTTAACATGTAAACTCTAATGTTGTCATTAAATGGAATTGGCCAACAGGAAAAGAAATCGATAACTGCAATTGATACATTGATTTGGCAAGTGTTGGCCTCGGTGGCTATACCTGGCTATACAATCAATCGTGTATGTGCCCTTTCTCTCTATTTGCTCAAGAGAAATACAAAATTGAGTTCATCCATACAAAAGTGGACCACAACGGCTATTGGTCTCTCCAGTATTCCATTTATAGTCAAACCCATTGACCACTGTGTTGATCTACTCATGGACAAAACTTTCCGTTCATATTTTCCTCACGTAAGTAAAGCATTCCAAAACATAAGCACAGCAGCCTTCATTATAACCTGTATGAACTCTAACTTAGATTTTAGTATAATAGTATAATGCTAAATATATAAGAAATGCTTTATTCATGCAGCTTTTTGAATTACAGGAGCACACTGATGCTACTAAACAGACAAATCCGTAAATTATGCCATGATATTGCTGTGATCTAAAGAAGAAACGAAAAACAAACCATACTCTTGTATCTTCCCTTTAAAAACACAAACACCTACCTTTGTATTTAAACGAAATCTTGCATTGATTATGGAAACTAAGTACATAGTACATACCTAGGGTCCTAGGGTAGCAGTATAAGACGAAGTTATTAATTGCCCAACTCAAGTACAACGAAAGTTTTAACAGTTTCATAAACATTCGATCAGATAACAAGTAATTTATGTATAATGCAATTTATTACAACTATCCGGATCCAGTCATCTAAAAAAATATTGTAGTGAGCAGTAGCAACCTGCAATTATTCCTTTGTGCAATAATAATTCTTTAATAGAAAGTAGGTCCTTAATTTTTACCAAATTGCGCAGGAATACTTATTATTATGTAAATGACAGCAATTAGTCTATGACATACAGTATTAAATAAATATGTATGTAGGATGTAGGATCTCACTGTACACTACTAAATGTACAAGAAGAAGTGTTCACTATAGTACAGAATTGTACATAGGTAGCTGTAGCTAGCCAAACATTGACTTCCAAACAATCACGTTGGTTTCCTAATCTCGTTTAGTAACCCGATAGATGTTTAATAACTTAAAGACAGAAATAAATGATTTAATGATTATGTAACAGGAAAGACGTAATGAAATGATTACTTATTGAGGATTGAACTAGGGCTAGGTATTACTAAATTGGTGGACTGGTAATACTGTCCAATTCAGACGGAACTAAGGTAAACGTTACGTATAGAATGACTTTATGTATAAATTGAAACTATAACTTGTTAGTCCAGTAAGAAAAGGTTATACAAAGTTGGAATGGGATGCCTATAAAATTACAAAGAAACAATTAACAGTAAAACCTTCAAATACTCATTGCTAAACTATATTAATTACAAACAATAATTCATGAACATTACACTTAAAATTAAGAAACATTTTCAAAACAATATACCTGTAAAGACAATATTATTGTGTCTAAGAAAGTCAAGTACGATAATTCGTAGTAAATGACAGATACTGTAAACATCAGTGTTCGTTTCTATAGGTAGTATAAGTGATAGAATAATTTACACAGACTAAAAGTAGTTTACATATATAGTGATATCTCTTGTTTAGCAAGTTTGTTGCTTTAGGTAGATTAGGTATGTTTTAAAATTATGCGTACATGATATCATTATTTTGATTCTTTTTGTGTAACGGAAACTATCTGGTTTACAAGAAATGCAACTGAAACTTACAGGAGTGCTCATTATTTCTTGAGCCTTAATGCATACCGATAAAACTTGCATTTACACCTGTATTACGTGTAATACTCTTTACATGACAAAGATGCTGCAGTTTGAAATCAACTACTTATGTGATCGTAATTCAAAATCTAGTCGATTTAATAAAAATCTATTAAAATATTGAAATGACTGATTCCTACGACTAGTTTTATTTGGTCTTACTAACTTCATGCATATTTCCATTTTCAAACATAAACCCAATAGGAAAAGTTGTTTAGAGGTACTATATAGTCAGTACGTTATATCATGCACTTTCTGCTTCGTAGAAACAAGAAACAATAAAGTGTAGCCACAGTTAAGCCAGAGAACAGTGCTTTTATAAAACACTGCGTACTTTATTGAAAAAATCAGTCATTGACATCAGTAGTAATGAAGTACGACATGTACTCACTTAGAATACATCTTAGAGTAACTAATAGGAGTACAGCAAAAATTATATAAGAATTACCATTATTATTATATTCATATTACTAATCGTACGCACAAAAATGTTAAGAATTATAAGCAATAAGTATTGAGAATTCATTATGTTAAGTAAATCAAGCTAATTTTAAAGCAACGTTAATATTAATAGTGTAATAATGTAAGAAAACATTTGTACAAAGAATCGTACATCTAACCTAACGCATATATACAGACAGGTATTTGTATAGTTCATCTATAGCTTGTAAGATATAATATTAGCTGACCAATATCTGACTTAACTATATAGACAATACGAGAAAAATTTAAGATTCGTCACAGCTTCCTCCGTCTTCGCCCAAAAGAAATGCTTCTGTAACATCTGCTTTTGACGCTAATTCTGTGCTCTGTAATACAATATAAATTATAAAGTTAAAAGTCTTCAAAATTAGAAATATAATTAAAATCTTGACAATGACAATATATCATAACTAAAGTTTCACTTGTGTTTTGTTAATACTTAATTGGGAAAATAGATAAAGTAAATCTTACTTCAGCCATTGTATTTGAAAAAGCATCATAAGCTTGCTGGTCCGGGAAAGTTATGCGCATTTTAATTTTCATAGTCTGTTCCTCCGTTACATTTATTCCAATCCATTCAAAACTCAGCTCTCCGATGGACTGTTTCAAAAGGCATACAAATAAGCAACCGCAACATAATATAAAAAATGTCATAATATACTACTCCCAGCATTACCATAACTTTAGTAATTGCCGAAAATTGTTCACCTTAAGAGTAGTCTCCGCAGCAATGAAATGATCTATGAGACATTCGTCATCTTTCATGAAGAGCATACGAGCACAAAATTGTTCCCCGTCATAAATGATGCGACACTGTCCTTCTCCAACATCTTCAAACTCTAAAATATTACAAATTATAAGAGTAAATATTATATTATAAAATTCATGTGTTATAAATAAGCAAACTGTTAAGACTAATTGTAAGACTTACGAGCAAATGCATCTAATTGTTCACTAAAAGCAAACTGTGCGTCACTCTCAAACATTGACTCCTCGATATCATCGTCATCATCGTCTTCGTCATCTTCATCATCATCATCGTCGTCTTCATTATCTACACCTAACTGGTTTTGATTCGTCTCAAATATTCCGAATTTAAATGGCTGGGTCGAAGTCGCCAACTGAAACGTGGAATTTTGGGGAACCACGCTAGGAACAAGCGGAACAACGGCATCTTGACTTGTTTTATTTTCTGAGGTGTTAGTTGTGCTTGGTGAGGTTAAATTGCCACCAAATATTGATTTATTTCCAAACGAGAATGGTGTAGTTGTTGGAAGTTTAGTTCCAAATATGGGTGGTGAACTTGATTCTGGAGTTTGAGGAGTAAATGTGGGCGTGAATGAAAAGCTAGGAGTCTTTAATTGAAATCCGCTATTGTTCAGGGATGTATTAGTGTCAGGTCCAAGACTGAATCTAAACTTTGTTTCTGATGTTGATTTTGGTTCAGTATCTTCCTTCTCTCTTTGCGGGGACGTATTTGGAGTAAGTAGATCCCGAAGTTGAGACTCAGTGACAGGGGTACATTTGGGCACATTTAAAATTGTAGCAGGAGGTTTTTCTGTGCTTTTGGCTATTTTCTGAATTGGATCCTTCGGCGGATTTGGCAAAGTCTGTGTATCTAACTTGCTGAAGTCAAAGGAATCTGGATCACAACCTCTGCAGCCAACGCAGTCCTACACATTAAAAGTTCATTTACATATTAAATTCCTATTACGGAATCATAAGTAATTTTGCTTTTTGAAAGCAGAAGTTAAATTGTATTACCTCATCCGACGCTAATTTCGTATTATTCACAGCACCAAAGCCGAATGTGAAAGTCATAGGTGCTGGTGCTATAGTTGTTGCAGTCTCTGCCTGGCATCCGGGTTTCGGAGTTTCACAGGCAACACAGGACGTAGAGTATCTTTTATTGTTAGTATAGCATATGTCACAATTCCAACTCCCCTCGGGTCGCTTAAACATCTCCTGCAAGCTCTTTTGTGCAGTTCCGTCTTTTAGCGTGTGGCAAGCAATACAAGCAGTATCCTTTTCAGCATTGCTTATATAACAGGATTTGCAGTTCCAACTTCCAGGGGTTTTCTTAAATAAATCTGCAAATGGTCTTGGACTTTCTTCAACAGTATTTCCATTTGACGGTTTTACTGGACTGGAATCAGGTTGTGTTGCCAAGAAGGCAATCATCTTCTCCATAGTCGCCTTAAACTCCGTACACTATTCCAGCAAAAATATATTACTCATAAATAATACTAATATATCAGATTCAGATCTTGTCATATCTTTGCTAATAAATAATATGTGTAAGTAAAAAATTAATAAACCAATAATATGCATCAAGTCAATGAACAATTTGACAAAAAAATATGGGAAAAGATCATAGAAAAATATAATACTACATAATCCCCGTTTTATTTATCTAACCTTATCTTCCTGACCAAATCGACATGTGAAGATTTCTGATTTAGGGTCATTT
>JAQFYC010000259.1:0-68577 GCA_034694165.1 Tomocerus mixtus
TAATATAACTGTTGTTATATTTTATTGTTGTTGGGCGAATTGTCGCTTGGGCGAATTGTCGTTTGGGCGAATTGTCGTTGGGCGAGTTGTCGCTGGGCGAATTGTCGCATTGGGCGAATTGTCGCCTGGGCGAATTGTCGTGGAATCAAAATCTACAGATTCGGGTTCCAGAGATCTGTGAACTTGGTTAGTGGTTATGTTATGCAGGTACGATAGCTAGGAAGCTGGCTTGGCTCCGAAACCCGGAGTAGATTTGGCGACAGTGACGCAGCTGCAATATGAATCTACGTGCATTTCATTTTACATCATTCTTTATAATATATTCAGCTCTACCAACCAACACTTTCATGATTCTAAGTTTCTCACCTTGGCATAATATAATAACTAGTTATCCAGACTCCAGGCAATGAGCTCATATTGATTTTTGAAAAAGCTGTTGCCTCAAATACTCAAATAGTACAAGTACCTTAACGAGTGACTTCATATAGAGGTAGTTAATTAATTTTATCCAGGCTGGAATTATTCTTGGAAAACTTCCATACGTGTTACAAGTAAATTATACATCAGCAGGAAGGATCATGGCTCATGATGAGCAATAAGCAATTTGTCCATCCTAGGCCAGGGTGTATGAAAGCATTTTTTCATTGGTACACTTGATTCCTAAATTGCTTTATAAAAATATTTTTTCCATCTTAATAGTTAGCTTTACTTTCTTAATCTTCCCTGCATCATGAACCATTGCTTGAATCAATGTCTAATAATAGCGAATGGATTAACCTAAGGATAGCACGACATGTATAGTAAAAGCAAATATTCATATAAAATGCAAAGAATTTAATTGTAAATCGATTATGCTGTTGGAGCTTGAGTAGAATTACAATTTCTTATGAATTAACTCTTTTCAATTTTTCATTACATAGTATGAAGAACTTGCATACTTAGATAATTAAGAGTAGGTATAAAATTATGTAATTAATTGTATAATATTGGAACCTAAGGTCTCCTATTTTATTATCCAAGGAATCACGTCATATTGTGGAGATTTGCGTTTATATAAATAAAATGTATAATGACGCAAGCCTATCTTCGAGTTATCATTCCATTATTCGTGAACAGATAAAAGTTCTGTAGGTGGGATGAACTTTACAATCTCCGTCCTGTACTTCGTTGTCATTATATGCATTACTTGTACTTTGTACATACCTAATAATAAGCTTATGTATTATACCTTCTCGTTGTACAGTACAAATATTCATTATGAATCGTTCGAGTAAGTCCTGCTTTCTGTATAATTACGAACATATGCATGTGCTTAATTACTCATAGTTCATACATGCCAAGCTATAACCTAATTACTCATTATATATTTATGCTCCCAATAATAACTCGATACTTAAGAACGAAGTGTGGTCTTACGAATAAGTAAAATGTAATGACTTTGACAGTTCGACATTAGCTAATAATACGTAGTTATGCATATAATTAAGTAAAGTTATTCTTGCATTTTATTGGACCATTGATTCTGTTGTATTTCTTTTGGAATGCATACAAGCGCTTTCAGGGTTTGAGAGTGAGCTTGCAATGATCTTATTACGAATTTTTTATTGTGGTCAGTTGAAGATCAGTTTCAATTTACAAAACGAAGCTTTTATTCAGACATAATCAATATTAATGGGACGTATAATATAATAAATACATGCATACATACATTTGAAGATGTTACATTTTGAACTTTACGAATACAAATAATGAAATGAATAGTGATAGTAGAGACAAGCTAATCACGGACAAAAGCTATTGCAAAATTACGAACATACAATTCATAATAATAGTTGTACGATCGATCCTTTTATACACATGTTGCAGGTATTAAGCAGAATCAGGCATTAACGTATAAGAAAATTAGTCCCCAAATTGCAGGTTTTGTCCACAAATGAGTATTGAACATAATATTTCTTAATATTGAACAGCCTGATAGAGCAATTAACGGGGATTCCAAAAAGTGTTACCTCAACAATTTTTGATTATAAATGTCCATTTTAGGGGCAGTTAAATTTTTGAATATAAGTGCCTAGAAAATGGGCATTTATAATCAAAAATTGTTGAGGTAACACTTTTTGGAATCCCCGTTAATTGCTCTATCAGGCTGATAAATTCAAATGTTCAATACTCATTTATGACCAAAAACTGCAATTTTGGGAAAATGCTTATTGCCTAGGCATTAACATTAATGCCTCATTCTGCTTAATACCTGCAACACATAGTACATACATATATGCATATGAAAGGCATTCCCTTTACATACTGTTCAATCTCATGCAGAATTATGTTATGTTGCGTAACCTTCAATATTTACTACATGCTAAGTACATACACATACGATAATTTGATATTATTAATTGTATGTAAGTGATTATGATTGTCATACGTTTGATTACAAACAGAAATACTCAACATTGACATTGGCTGTTGTAATAAGTTTGGTTTTGATTGGTTGTAAGATCAACTTGGTTAATTACTACAAATCTACCGTCTTTTATGTAAAAAAAAGCCATGTTTTGAATTGTAAAAATGTTGGCCAATTTTTTTCACTCTTTGTCTGTACTAATGTATGGATTGGGCTGCCCAGGGATGCCTGCTGTATACGACAACCATGAATTATACAAATTGGGTATACCATTCACATTTACACAAAACTATTTCAAGCTCTTTAAATACTACTATAATTTTAGTAAAGCAAATTATTTTAAGCTCTTCAAAAATACTCAAATTCAACCTTTATTGGAATTAGAGAAGTATAATATTCAAACGGATGCTGTCACTCTATCCGGATTTTCTGCTGGAGCTGCAATGGCTAATCAAATGAATGTAGCTCATTCTTCTGAAATTCTGGGAATTGCAGTCTTTTCTCAAGGTTTTTGCATTTCTAATATGTTATCTTTATAGCAAACACTACCTGCATGTAGCTAATAGTCTGAGCTCATTTATTTGCAAATGTCTATTATTTATTTAGTTTTTTACAGGTGCGGGCCGAATTCGCTGATAGAATTTGGTTTAAGGTGTGCTAAGCGTGGACTGGGAATATTTCCATATAAAGTAAATCAATCCATCGAAGATGTATTACTCTACGAAAAACAAAATCTAATTGATCCGATAGAAAATTTGAAAAACAAGCGAATATTTATCTGGACAGGCCAGGAAGATGAATATATTCCCACAAGTACAACTATATTTTGCATTACTACATATTATAATATAATATGTATATGTACATATATATATGTACCTTTTTGAACATGCAGATGAAGATTCATTCAATCACACTTTACCACACAAACTAGAATTACTTAGCTGTGCCACAGTAGCGCTAAAAGACATCATTAGAGGCATTAGTTTTATATTTGTAGTACATATTTTTCTGTAAAATCCTTTACAGATTTGGCTGAGAAAAATGAAGAATTTTATCAACATTTTATTCGCGATTCAACTAAAGTTAGCTTAACTACAGTTCCTAACACGGTGCATGTTTTTGTAAGTATTTCCCCTTCTTAGTAACTATTTTTTAACAGCCATGCATATTGCATTGCAAGTACATATTATAGCATTATGCTATTTTGTTCTGAAAATTAACTGTAATTTTTGAAATCGCCAGCCAACGATTAATTATGGGGACAGATGTAATCAGGATGCTGGAAAGAATTACTATTTTGGGAATTGTAACTATTCTGGTGCTTATCAGTCGTTAAAATATCTACTGCAAGATAGAATTCAAAGTTCATCCAATCTGGAGCTAACAGAACAAGAAGGTAATACATTTTCCTCCATATATACCTACAGCTAGCTAAAGATCTGAACTAAACTTGTCAATTTCAACATTTTTTTCCTTGTAGAGAATCTTAAATTGTCACCCTTGTTAAAGTTCAACCAAAGTGAGTTTTACCCTGAAGGAAATATTACACATGAAGCAGCCATGGGTAAAATCGGATTTATCTATATTCCCACTTCTTGTTACGACAAAACAACCAAATGCCTCCTTCACTTCAATTTTCATGGGTGTAACGAATGGCCGTAAGTATAAAATTATTCTTGAGATTATTACAAGCACATACATCCTTACATTATTATACTATTGAGTTTTGGCTACATAACAATAAACTATGATAGCGTTATAAGATCAACTAAGCTACACTTAATTGTATGGATTTAAAGCAAAAACCCAGGATTGTAAACGAAAATAAATTCTTTTGCAGACCAGATGTGGCTGAAAATTATATAATGCACAGTGGCTTTTTGCCAATAGCGAAAGCAAACAATATTATTATAGTTTTCCCATTGACAACAAAAGTACCCACGAATATGGATGGCTGTTGGGATTTCTTTTCTTACACGGGTCCTTATTTTGGTAATACGCTACATAATTCAGACTCCGGCTCTGAGCATTCATTTCATGGACATTCATTTTCCAGTTCTTTATTATTCTACTAAAATTCTAGTACATACTAAAGCTGGAAATTGTGTTTTTAGCAACCAAAAATGGTACTCAAATAAAAGTGGTGCACCGGATGTTGGAACGTCTGCTATATGGATGATACGGATATGAAGCGGACACTCGATCCTGAATAAATCTGTGTTTTGATTATTTATTTAGACAGACAGATAAGTATAAGTATAGGTGTATAATAAAGAAATGCGAGTTGTAGTTGTAGTAGATATATTTTGAGTGTTTACTTTATATACTTTTCCGCTTTCGGAAGGGAAGTATATGCGAAATATGAACATGAACTACTATATAAATACATAACATAACCTAAAGTACTTGGGAGAATCCATGGAAAGATCTATCTTCTAAATATTGCGGACAGATTCACTATTTGAGCAAATCGGGTTACTCTCTCTCATGCTCAGAGTCTAAAACCCGGGTATTTCATCCTCTGCATTGTCCTGTCAGCAATTGATTCTCTTGCTAGTTTGCCAATCTGTTATACAGGAAATTCGATATCATATAAGACAACATAATGCAGTGAAAACTCTGCTGGGCTTCATTGCTGGTTGTTGGCTTGGCACTGGTTGGAGTTGGAGGAGCTGGAATTCTGGAATAGAAGATGCAGGCAGACGGATAGAAATACTACATAGAACTTTAGTTCCGTCTGTGGCATAGAACAGACTTTCCGCAATAGGAACACAATGGTCTCCTACTTCTTCCTTAGTCTTTGCAAATTTCTTGCCAAAATTAACACAAAAATTTTTGTCTACCGCTAAAAATCATCTTTTTATGTACTCACATCTTACTTAATACATTCATTAATACAAAGACCATATAACAGTAAGCTTTAGACTTATACTCATACCTCTACCTCTCTTTTATTTAACAATTGGTAAAAATACTAGTACAATGAAATCTCAACTCAAATCAGGTTTACATTTACATGCTACACTTAAAGTGCAAACAATTACAACCAGTATACTAACTTTCACTTTAGTCTAGTGTCTATTTGTGATATTTTCTAGTGTAATTATTAGAATTAGGAGGTAATGGGATTCATCATGAAAATTCTTCCCGTTTTTCTCATTGTAATGTTTTTATCGGGAGTTATAGTTTTTTCCTATATGGCTTGGACCACTTTTCGAGGAAGGGATGATCAGTATAATCTCTTTAACACTAAACCCTTGGGCCCTAACAATGCTCTAATGGGGGACGGTGATCAGAGCTTTTCTAATATGAATCTCAAAAAACCAAAATCATTTGATTCAAATGACGGAATACCCGGATTGGGGTCCGTTGACGAGGAAACTTTAGTTGGAGTAGATTTAAAAGCTACTATTGAAAGACTTAAGATGAAAGTCATTTCTAAGTTGAGACGCCACATTCTCAATGGAGCAAAAGTTAAAGGTAAGAATTGGTTATCCATAAAATATCATAATATCTCTTTAAGGAAGTACTAATATCTTGGGGAATAACACTAAATTGTCTGATGTTTTAGGGCATTTAAACCAATATGGTGTGAACTTCAATAAGCTGAAAGTAAAATCCAAAGTGGACCGTGAAAATATACTTTGTCGAATAAAGCATCTTAAGCTGAACATTTTAAACGAACATTCAAGTCCTATGTTTCGAGGAAAAATATTTCCTAAAGAGCCTTTATTTAATGCATACAGTACTAATGATGGTAGCAGTGATTATGACAAGTCAAGTTCGTACTACAATTCAAACAGTGATCCTATGTATAGATCCTGTGCAGTTGTGCCAAATTCTGCGGCTTTAGATGGTGCTAAGCATGGTGTTGATATAGGTATGTTGCAGTATACACTTTTTGCTTATATTTATGTATTTACTATTATTATGATTTTTCCTCATATTTTTACAAGATTTTGTTTAACATGTATAATCTTTATGTGCATCTGTAAAACGATTTAAAGTTGCATTGATATTTTCAGATTCACACGATTTTGTACTTCGGTTCAACAATGCTCCAACCGCAGGCTTTGAAGAAGATGTGGGAGCCCTTACAAGTATGCGAATAGTCAACACTCAAGTTGTAACCAAAGCAAAGTTTGCATTTCCCTATGCATTTTATGGAAAAACCAGTAGCGATGATAATAAGGGAGAGGAAGATAATGTAAACGATTCTAATGTACAAGCAAGTCAAATATTAGAATCTCTTTGGTCTGGAAGCAGAAAGTATCTTATTTGGGATCCCTGTAATTATTCATCATCCGTGGAACAGGTACGCTCAGCTCATCTCCGAGCAAACAAACAGATTATGCATAATTCCAGGAATAATATATGAGAAACGAGAACATCCATATATACATAAGGACATTATGGTGCTGCGGCACCTATAAGTATAGTATAACCCTAAGCATTTCTCATTTGGTTAATCATTAATATATACCCAGTACCTATTTACCTGCTGTAAATCTTAGCTACAACGCAACCTCTACTATATGTATTACTATTATACCGCATTGCATCGTAATTATATTATGTGTATGCATTGAGATTTTTTTTTCGTTTTAGTGGTATGCAAAGCCTGATTTCCCATTTTTCGACAAATATTTCAACTTGACAAGCCAGCGTGCTGAAGACCGAAATAGATTTTACGTATTAGACTGCAGGGTTATATGGAGACTTTGGGAACTGCTTCAAGAATTTACATTTGCTCGAATTTATGGAAATCCTCCCACGTCAGGATTCATTGGTACATGCTTCACGATATACACATACTCCTGGAATATAATCTTACATTTGCATCGAAATTGAAATAAATTGTTTAAAATGTTTGTTTCAGGAATAATTCTTGCTTTGCAAAAGTGTGAGAGGGTCTACGTATATGAGTATATACCTTCCATTAGAGAAACTGAGAAATGCCACTACTATGGTCAAGCAAATGATACAAATCCTGCGTGTACTTATGGAAGCTGGCATCCAGTGTCGGCTGAGAAATTATTTTTTCTTGGAATTACTGATGGAAGTGATAAGCAAGTATTCCTGGATGGAATCTTAACAATCCCTGGAGTTTCTCA
The DNA here is from genome assembly GCA_034694165.1 of Tomocerus mixtus. Taxonomy (NCBI): domain Eukaryota; kingdom Metazoa; phylum Arthropoda; class Collembola; order Entomobryomorpha; family Tomoceridae; genus Tomocerus; species Tomocerus mixtus. The sequence goes on from JAQFYC010000259.1 coordinate 7,525, forward strand.
GTTTCCAAACTGCTAATTATAATTTCAGTGGATATATTATACGTGTACCTTGCTTGATATTATACTAGAAACTGTAGTTGTTCGGTTCACAGTGCCAAATGTTAGTGACCTGATGCTAACCAATTGTTCGTTCTTCCATTTCATTGTTCGTATTTGAATAAGCATCGATATTATCTAGTATTAACCTTGCTGTAGATAACAATATTAAAGACTAACTATATAGTATTAGTAAGTATTACTAACGTAAGTACTGATTTAGCGGAAAAGTTCCTTTCTTTAGAGTTTAGTAGAGATATACATAGTTCTGGTGAAGGGACATTAATATTAATCTAAATAATTCAGTTCTTAATAATAAATTAAATAACCTGTCTAGGTAGGTAATAGGTAAGTATTTAAACAAACAGGCCATGTTCATAAGGATAACTTATCGACCTTTCTCCTCATTCCTATCTTCCACTTTGATCGGACCACAAGCTCAAGCTGTACATTGAAAACCTAAAATATAGAATTTTTGTTCGAGGTAGAATAGGAATCGCGAGATTACATCTAGAGTTATTATTCGTAAAACCTTTAGAACAGTAGAATATTGTAAAAAATCTCAATTTATAACGAAATATTATACATTTCTTTAAAAAATCTAAAAACAAGTTTACTACCTTATAGACACTCACTTGTAATTTTAAACAACTTAAAATGAATCTTATACTGTCTACCCGCACGAACGTGCTATTTTCGTCATTACGTTTAGCCATACAAATAGTTACCGTTATGGTGTTTTTCGGATTAATGAAGCCAGTTCGTCCTGAAGCATTGCATTTAAGTTCCCCGAAACCTGAATTATGTGCTACTCGGAAAATCCACGACAAATTGGGAGGAAACGGCTACTATGCAACTTGGTTTGAAGGCTCAACAAGAAATTTATTTTTGAATTGGCTGGAAGCTCGAAATTGGTGTCGAGACCGATGCATGGATCTTGTCAGTATGGAATCCCCAGAAGAAATTGATCTAGTGAAATCAATGATCAGAAAAGGTAAAAATTACACTACTTTACATTACTATTTTGTTAGCATACATAGAGGATTCTTTTTAGGACCAAATGGACTTGACTTACATTATCTTCGTTCTGTTAACAACTTGCATTATTTTCTTTTTAGGTGACAAAGTAGAGTATTCATGGACATCAGGACGTCTGTGCGATTTTACTGGGTGTAATAGGAAAGATTTGCAGCCCATAAATATAAATGGCTGGTTTTGGAGCGGCACTGATAAGAAAATGAGACCCACAAATGAGAAAAGTAGATACAATGATTGGAGTTCTACAGGAGGGTAAGCATATATAATTAACATAACAAATGTACCTAGGTATGTAACAAACTGTCTCCACTCTTTTGACATTTTGCGTTTTGTTGCATAAAACTATTATTAACATGGTAAGTAAAATATGCTAATTTGCATTTGTCTGTCTTACAGTGCTAAAGTACCACAACCTGACAACCGTGAGGGCAAAGCTAACAAAAAGCATCCCGAATCATGTCTAGCGTATTTAAATAACTATTACAACGATGGATTAAAATGGCACGATGTTGGTTGTCATCATATTAAAAGCTTCGTTTGCGAGGATTCTCCACAACTACTTGGCTACGCTCGTTCCATCAACAAAAATAAAAAACTCAAATTTTAGGTAGGTAATAATACTAATTAAGTTAATTTTATAATTAGTGATACTATTGTATTTACTACGCATACCATTTCAATGATTCCATTTTTTAAATAATGTGACTACTTAAATTATACTTAAGTAGATATTCAGGTATCGTGTCGTGATATCTTTTTAGAAGTAAAACTATTGTTTAGCAACTTATGTGATCAAATTTTAGAATAATATTATTTGTAATAAATAAGTACAAGACTAAAAGCTGTCAAGCTTTCTGATGTTCAACTGGGTATACTTGCGTTGTAAATAATATGATATTTACTTACAAAACTTAAATATTCGTACAAAACATGTAAAATTGAAAAGTTGAAAAATAAACTTTACTCCCAGTGGAATATTTTGTGTCGTCATTCTCGTCATTAAGTAAATGAGCACTAACACTAGCAATAATAATTATAATCGCCATAAAGGCATTTAATTTGCGGGGTCTCCTTTTCTTTGTTTATCCAGCTCAGCCTTTTGCCTAAATGCCTCTTCTACTTCCTTCGAAACATTTTTCTGTTGCTTTTTAGCTAAAAAGTTGGCTCTTCTTTCTTTGGCTCTGCGACGATCCGCTCTTCCCTTTTCTCCAGTTACAATGTTAACTTGCTCTGTTAATACTTTCTTGATTGGCATCTATAGAAAATATTCATAAGCTGTAGATACACATATAATATTAACATAGTCTACATAGTTATCTCATAATACATAACTCTTACATGCAAATTACTTGCATCTTTCTTTAAATATCTTTCTTTCGACTATGATAATTAGGAAACTTAACGTACGTAGTTTACGTCAAAAATAGCGAGCTTACGTGATCGGGAATTCGGATATATCGCAAATTTTTGCTTTGCAAAAAGAAAAATTCAAAAAGGCAGCTGTTACTGTCCGTCTTCGTCATTATCACATTTTCCATTGTTAAGTTCATGAAGCTGAAATAGTAGAAATAATAATTTAACCTAATTTAACCATCAATATCAATTAGAAAAAATCTGTTTTACAATACGGACTACACGCGACACAATATATACCTATACATAATAATAATAATAATAAAAATAATAGTGAATTTGACATTTACATAAATCATGTACACACATATATATTTTTAGGTAATTCTTATTTAACTTCAACCTAACAAGAAGTGTATTACGATAATAACTTATTTAACCTAACATTAAGTATTACAAAAAGCAAAAAAGAGCAATATCAATAATAAGGTATTGATATGAAGGATTAATATCGCTTACCAATCTACAGCTATCAACTTTCCGAATAAAATAATATCGTTCTTTAGTTCCACAATAATTTGCTGTCCTTCTAATCCCTTTATTAGCGGGGCCAGCGTTTGCGAGAATATTGCTTTCTCCCTTGGACCCAGTGCACTTCCCATTACTATATTTTGTAGAAATAAATTGACAGTTGGATTTCAAAATTTTTAATGTGTAATCGTAATCAAATCAGCAAGTCCTGAACAACCAAATACAGCTGCTCGGTTAACTTGTCTCTGTGTATATGTATATGTCGGTATCTGTTTATAAACAAACTAGAACTAGCAACTCGTAAAGGATCCCACAGAAATGTTACATGCAATGCAATGCGAGATTGTTGTCATATTTATCACGATAAAATAGCCGCCACGGATAGATCCGGAGATTTACTATGTGCAAAACTGCAAATGCAAATCCTCGCATACTGCCCCCGTGCCCCCATAATCTATTCAGATAGATTTGATATGCACATTGATCGTTTTTAGAAATAATAGGCATAAAATTGGAGATTTGGTTTGTTTATGCGTCTATGTTTAATGAAGTGTTTTTACTGTGCCCTCATCACTTTTTTAATGCGGTTTGTGTGTATGAACAGTTACTGCGGTGCTACTGCAGTACAATGCAATAATATTATGTAATACCAAACACATTAAAAGAATTGGGCACAAAAGTACATACATATTATGGGATTAATTGTTATGCTTATAAGTTGTATTAGTGCACCTCTATCAATGCTATCATAGCTATTGCATGTCGAATAGAGGTGGTTGATATGTACCCCAATTTTGCGTTTTAGCACTTAGTATTTAATATTTCAATATATACAGTCAACTTAAAATTAAACGGCAGTGCACGCAGAAAAAATCCGTTTACTTACTTTCTTGTACCGAGAGGAAAAGATCCAAGGGGAAAAAACCAAAGGCAAAAGATGCAAGGGGAAAAGATTCCTAAGTAAAACAGAAGGCAAAACTTTTATTTGTAGAACGCTAGCTAGAATGTGACCTAATACTTAAATGAGCTATTCACACTATTCAGCTATGATACATATATGATCAACTATTTGCAAATTAATTTAACACACAAGATTTTTAGCGTTTTCAAACAATACAACCTTTATTGTTATAAGATTAATACATTTGCATCATCATGGTACGAATAATAAGTATATAATCTACCTATGTTATACTTAAGGATTTAGTATAGTATTTCATACATAATATAGTACTACAACTGTACTGTACGCACATAATTACTTTATTTTAGATAGGTACTTGATAGTTACGCATTACGCACCTATTTTCCTACATTTGGTTCCTAATATTATGTATAAATGTTTCTGAAAAATAAACGATAAATCACAGCGATTCAAAAATATTTAAAACGTATACCCAAAGACAATTACATAACAAGCCAAATGGCATTATAAGCGAGTAATGTGATGCGATAATACATAATTACTTTGTAATGATACGGGCACATCGGCTAACACGGTCATTTGTAACTAGGTTGTAACTAAAAATACGAAACATGATTAGGTACCGACAATCTTCTTCCATAAATCACACTTTCCGAAACAGCACAAAAGTTAAACAGCGAGCAAGGTGGATCAAAAATACCTATATATAATTTTCAATGGACATTTCAGTATTTCTACAGTGGGGTTTAAAATTAAATTGGCTTTCGACAGAATGTAATACAAAACGGATAAAATATTACTTTAATTACACTATTAAATGTTACGATATTTTTCAATCACTGAAACATTAAGTCATTTACACCTACAATAATTGTCAAAACACCAATTTGTGTACTCATTATAATATATAATATAAATAATTTGATTTAAAGAACCCCAAGAGAAGCTACAATTTTATGTATGTATGGCTTTGTTTCAGTTTTCGCGTATCCACACTTTTTTATTTAATTTTAGAATATCATAATGCTACACTACCTAGTAGGGTTAGGGTTAGTTAATATTATGGTTTTTAAGCTTTATTGTATTTATGGTAGGTTTCCTAATTAAAAGGCTAATATTGTATTATATAGGGATATTACATATGACTTTTCTATATGTAGTATCCAGACTTTGTAGGCCAACATTTAGTGCCTTCTTTACAAAACGTTATAATAATTATTTGAATTTGATATTTTATAATAGCGCTGTATAACGACTTTTACTAAATTACACAATAGCATTTCTTGGTTCCCCAGAACTTCCGGGCGAAGAATCTCGAGAGCGTCTTGTTCTTGGTGTTTCCAAAATAGGATTGTTGAAAGTGTCTACTATGCAGACATTAGGGGGCTCAACGATTTCAATTGCATGCTCCGCCCCAGCAGCAATTATTTCTGACTCAGATGTCAGTTGGCTAAATTTACTGCTGGAACATTCGTCTTCCGAATCTCTTTCAGGAACGTATACAGCGTTTTCCTCTCCACTCATTGACTGACTACGGGTGCCTTGACACGATTGATATGTCGAACTATGGTTATCATCACGAGGTAGCTCACTTTGTTGAGGCGTATAGCTACTAACTTGACGAGGATTTCGTCCAACTTGATGAACTTCGGCTAACACAGGACAACTATTGTGAATTCGTGACTGAACGCTCGTGCTTTCTCCACTACTTGTAGAAGAAGTGTCAGAATCAATTAGCTGGCGATTCATTGATGTTGAGGTACCCCGCTGTTGTTGTCGATCACGTCTTCTCATTGCGCGGCGGAATGCGTTTCCCTGAAGAATATTAAAACAGTTTTTGTTTTAATGACTTTAATAGTACATTCACACTCAAACACAATTATCCAATTCATTACATTTACAACTAAACTTACATCTTGCTGCACGAAAGTGCTGTTACCAGACGACGGATTTTGGGTAGTGGAAGCTGTTGAAGTCCCAATCAAAGGAGCAGTTTCATCATCTGTATCAGAACCAGAATCCGAAAAATGTTCATCCGCAAGAACAACCTTTCGTTTACAAATTGGACACACTCGCCTCCCTTTTGTGAGCCACGGGTCGATGCACACCATGTGAAAACCTATCGTCATGAAAATTTAGAATTAGTTAAATATTAAAACTTTTTACAACTCCGACAAATAAGAATTGGATAAAATAGTATAATATCATACCATGGGCACAAGGCAGGACTCGTATTTTATCTTGCTCGACAAAATCATCAAGACATACAGCACATGTTTCATACGGGTCACCTTTACTCCATTTTTGTGTGGGTAACTTTTTCAGTGCAGATGCGGGTAATTTCCTTCGTCTCGATCTACGTCTTTCGCGAATCCATCTTGTCACCTGTTGCCACAACTAATATAAGATAAACATGTGAAAAAATATAATATATTAGTTAAAGACAAATAGTTATAATAAGCTAATGGCTGAATATCAACAATGTTGGCGACTGAATGAAAACCATTAAGCCATCCTTCATGTGAGACTCATTTGGAAATGTCAATTAATCTGTAAACTGTATTTATTTATACGTAACACAATATTCCCTGATATGAGAACACACTAACACACCGCAGCCCAAATTATTGAGTTTGTTAATCACATATATACATTATTATACAAAGTTTTGTAACATTATACCGACGACCCATTGTAGTTAGTAGAATTGACACAAATTCAGACGTCAACATTGCTTGTTTTCATGCAATTAGAATTTAAAGCTGTTGCCCATCCCAAATGTTAAATAGAAGTATTTCAAATGATTGTTTTTCGCTTACCAATCTTACCATGAATATCAGCATCACTATAAAACAAAGACCAACTACAATGGCAAAAGGCAGAAGATAGGCATTTATAGAAAAATCATCTTGGATTCTAATAAAAAACCTGTGTATAATAAACAGTTAATTATTAGGTTGAGTTTCAGCAAATAAAATTAGGTAGTATCAATTTTTATGGGCTATAAAGAATGTAAAAATGTGAATAATAAGTTTAGGAAATAAGAAAAACACACGAACCCGCTCCTATAAGTGTAATTTTCTTTAAGAACTTCTCCGTCATATTCCCCGATAAAACATGCGTATATAACGATTTTACTAGAGTCTTCCACACCCATAGGTTTAGTGGAATTGTCACCTACATTGTGTATTATGATCGCCGAATAACCCGCATTTTGAGCGTTTTCAATTTTAGTTTGAAAATTACACTCGTAGCGTCGTGCTAATAAAATCCAATTAATAGGAAATTCGACCCCAGGATATGGATTGGGAGGTGGCTTCAGCTCGGAGCACGCTTCAGGTGGATCAGCCATAATCAAGAATCCCTGGAAATAAAACAGGTATCTTGTAATTCATTTCCTTTACGCAATGGTTTGTTGTAAGTTTGTATGTATAAAAATAAAATGATAGTTTACTTGGATTCCATAAAATGAAACACGGTCAGATACAAAACTGGCTGGTGCGTCATTGACTTCTCTAACAGTTTCATTTGTTAATTCAGAAATTACAGTTATTGTACTATTAACAACTGGAAACGATGTGAATATTATGGAGAATAGGACGAAAGCAATTTCTGAGGTACTAATTAGTATCATCTTAGAATCTCTTTTTCTTGTTCTTAGTTGAAAACTTGTAGAAATAATACTATTAAAGTATTTAAGCGAATACATGTTTTTATTTTAGCAGGTAGTGGAGACAAATTGCAACAGTACGTATAGATTTTGTTAGATTTTGATGAAATGTTGCATTTTAAAGGCAAGTAAAGTTGACTGAAATGTACACCTACTCACAGGCGTATTCCTGGGGGGATTGACAATTGTGAGATATGTGGTTTTGTAGGCTTCTCTAGGTTATCTTTGATACAATGGTGTTTTCACAATATGCTACATGGAAAATCTTAACTACACATAGTAGGAGTAGGACCCATTAACACTCACACACTGCACTGCGTATTTTAAACTTCCACGAAATTGGATAACGTCCTTGTCATATCGTTACTTTTAAAAGTGACGAGAAATAAAACAAAACTTTTGATGTCAAATGTATCACAAAGTCATGATCACTTTTATGCAAACATGAGACCATATTCACAAATTCTTCGCAACGGAGAAATGCGATTTTCCTTTCCCCACTAACATGTGATTACATTTTCAATGTAGGCAACTGTGCCAAAGACAAGTGTCTATGTCCGCCTCCTCGTCTATTTTCATTTACAATTTAAATCCACCAAGTCGACACTCGAACACTCTGTTGTATACATCTGTAATTGACAAAAGTTCAGCATCAACATCTCAAATATTTTACCAATTTATATACATTTCATTTCCATCACAAATAATGACATATCAGTGTTACATATATTCGGTCATTGTTGTTAAATACTTATTTACTAGTCCCACAGTCATACCACCTCACTACGACGAGACTAGAGCTATTTAGTAACTGTAGATTAGATTGGAAGAAGCAAATATTTAATATAAGACTTCTCTTACCCTAACTAATACGTTAACCACACAGTGCCCATTATTTATATACATACATTACATTATCGCGTGAGAATACAAATATTAGAATAGAATAGAAAACAAATAAGACGCAACCCAATTACGATTACGGTCCATTTTCTCCCGTATTGACTTATTTCTATCTACTGAGCCTGGCCATGCAAAGTATACGTACAAGCATTGTCTACATTATAGTACTACAAGACTAGTAGCATGGAAATATCACTATGCCCGTCATTCCTTAACTGTTGGTATACATACAATCGTCAAACCATAGATTTGTATTAAATCCAAACTTAGCTGTGACTCATTTGTGAACGTTGAAGTTCAAAGTAGTTAGTTTAGTAGTTGTAGGCTCATGACTTTTTAGTGAGAGTTGAATTTGGTGACGTAACCTACTATTTTATTTTAACCTTTATCGACTTAACATACAAAACGAAATCAAAATAATCAGAGATTGTTTACAAAACAGGACACAGTTATGCGATGATGTGATAGAGTAACATATTTATGCACTGTTAGCTATTACCTACCTAAAATATATATTTTTTGCAATACAACCATGAATGAGTGTATGGTAAGGTAGGGTAAGGTAAGGGTGACAGTGTAGTTTGCTTGTTTACAGTGTATTATAACTCATCCGTTTGCCCGTTGGTGAGTTGCAATTTTATATCACAAAATTCATGGCTGCTACTTTTAAGTTAGTTTGCAAAAGTGTGATGAATGTACTATTATATCTAGCGAAGTTAACAAAATATGGATTGTTTGCTTGCTTTAATTTCCTTGTTCAATTGAAAGTCTGTAGTCTGTCCTCACTATATGTAACATTTCATTAAAATTCTCATACATTCATGCATTCATATTCAACTCTCAACTGCATGAATTTTATCGGAATTTATTTATATCCGCGTTTCATAAGCGCTAGCCAATGACCTTGTCAGTAAAAATGTCATTTCCCTCAATCTCTCAGAAGTATTGGATTTAGACAGTAGAGTCTTTACAAAAAATAATTAATAATTCATAAATAATTTAAGATTGGATACTAAATATGCTGTGCACACAAAGTACGAAGTAGTAACCAACACAAGTGTAAGAAAATTAAGATTGATTTGTATGTATATGTCAGTAAGAAATCAAGCAAAGCATATTATTATAAATATTGCCAAGTACCAAACCAGTAATTATCTCTATTGTAATTATTGATTATATATGAAGTAATGTATTAAAGATGCAACTTACCCAATTCTCAATAAATAAGGCGAAGGAAAGTCGTCAAATATTCTTTATTTAGCATACATTCTCCTTGACAAAGAAGCCTCCGCCAGTCCTAGCTGTCCATGGCCCACGTTCGACTTTATTTGACAGTGAGCTTTCGTTTACATCCTGACTTCCTGACGGTAGTTTCCAAAGTGTGAATAATAGACTTATTATTGCGATCTAAATTGACGAAGACAATAAAATAATCACTATTTTAATTCATTCATAAATGTGTATAATGCCAGTATACAGTAGAAAAAAGCCAAGCTTGCGTACCTAACATTTTTATATATACTATTTCTACATGTTAAAAACACTTCTTAAATATAACATCAACTTCAATGTTAATTTTTTATTCTTAGCTACGTCGCTTACTGATTGACTGACTGAACTTAGGTACTTATGACTTAAGCTAAAAAAATGTATGCTATGATATTTCTTTGCTGAGTCGCATCACTTTTAAGTGCTTTAAATACTTTTTTAAGCATTTAACTTGTAACAAAAACTAAACTATTAACTAAGATTAATTTACTAATAATTTAATAAAATGTAAATATGTAGTAGTAATCTAGTTTTATATATTAAATTAAACACACAATTCAATGTATTTGTTTTTACCAATTATCAATTATGCTTTATCGTTTTATGCGATGTCGATGTAAGTTAAACTCTATTAAACTAACTACTAACAAAGACAAATATAACATGCATTTATTGCATTATGGATAATTAAACAACTCCCAATGGATTAAACACAAAACAGAATAACACGAATAATTATGATGACTATGATAGGATAGACTATATTTAGAACATACTTATACTATACTTATAGAACTTTTGTACACATTTATACCTATGCGCAATACTAAAAATTACTAAATGTTGACTGTACAATAAGACAATAGCGAGAGTCTATTCTATTGCGTAATAAAGTGGTTTTAATGTATTTGACTTGCTGTTTTCTTCTTTAGACTTCCCCACTACAAAACTAAATATTCAAGTCCAGCAAATGACGGGGGATTCCAAAACAAGTGCATTACTTACTGCTTACTTAATTATTATTATAACTATTGACTTATGGATTCTAAAACGATATAAAATAATTAAACTACTAAAATCAAAATAAACTTTATTACCTAATCTTATTTATTTTGTTTTGGTCTTCTCTGTACTGTACTTATGCTGCTTAAAATGGCGCTGTAACGTTTTTAATTTCTTGCGGGGTAAAGTTACAGAGAAGGTGTCTCATTGTATAGCTTCGTGCAATGCTTTACGAAATTGATCTTTGTTCACTGCATTCATTCTCTAACCTTCTTGTGAATGATCTACAATTTACAATCTGTTGACTCCACCAAGCATAAGATCACAGTGAAATCTGGACCAAAAATGATTAAAATTGAAGTATTTTAAACTTGAAATGAACTACCATATTTTTTGTCATTATTTTTATTGTATTGTTGGTTTAATAAAATTTTGGATAAAATTATTCTAAATATCTAATTGATAGGCTACGCACAAATGCTAATGCATTTAAATATCTGTGGAAGTTGCTTTTAAGTGCAATAATTTAATAAGTATGCAATATCAAATGTGACTGCACCGTTTCGTTTTTGTACCAATATTATCCATTGAGTCCAAAAGTGCTATGGTACACAGGAAAGGGAATATAATACCATATAGCCATATATATTTATTTCAAATTCAATCATAAATGTAGTTTTAGTGAAAATTTGGCCATTTTACGTCAACAGTTACACTTAATCAACTGATCCTAATGCCCATTACAAAGTCTTATGAAAGTTAGATTGTACTCTTGACTCAAAAATGATTGAGACTGTTTTTGAAATAGGCTCCGCCTTTATGGTCAGTCTACATTGGCAGTAGAGCATCTTTTAGGTAATCGACGTAGTATAATATATACCGTATGGGCGGAGCCTATTTCAAAAACAGTCTCAATCATTTTTGAGTCAAGAGTACCTGCTGCTCTATCATCTATAAAGCCCGAGCTGCGAACCCATTGACACACGTATAGTATACGTTACTAATGATAAAATAGTATTTAGTTAGAAAATATGCAGTTAGATTTTCAAGGAGTAACTCTGTAACTGTAATCTAAAAGTGTAATATGAGACCTATGAGACGTAATGGTATTATGTAATGTAGATAGTTTAGAAGTCTTTGACACCATGACACATGTAATACAATACATGCAAAGGCTGTATTGTAATTTTTGACTTTGCACCACATTAGATTAAAAATGAATCCGTTTCTATACGCTAAATTCGTTAGTTGCATTTACCACAGGTTGAAATACATGTGTAAAAAATATGGGGACCACGACGGGACCAGTGCAATGCACATACATGTATAGGTAGGTATATTTTATATGTACCACGAGTAGTACATATAAATGGTACTACATAAGTTCGTAATGAAATGTGATGCCCATCCATAATTTTTATCGACTGTTTTACTTGGCATTGAGCCATCAATAAGGATATATAATATATTGCTCCTTAAAAGCTACTCATTATTAGTTTTGTCCGTTCATCAAAGTTCTTGTACATGTACGGTACACTTTCCAGTAATTAAAATTCGTTATGGCTGTCGCATTTTTACACTTTATTTTAATTGTAATAATCAAAGCAATGCAAAGCATACCAATGATATTATATGTTTAACACACGACATGTAATTTCCTATCTACATCTATGGCAAGAAATAATTTATATTATCTGGAAACTCTGAGCTGTTTAGCTAACTGTCTCTGACTTTCAGGAATAAGTATTTACAAATAGGAAACCTTTTAATTTGTCAACTTTAATAAAAAATCTTCTACTTATGCAAATTATTTTGCAGTCTTTTACATCGGTTTGTGCATATGCGGATAGTTGAGCAGGATAAAGTTGAAAGTAAGTGAAACATATTGCCATTAATATCCACCTTAGAAGAATTTATATACCTTCCATACTCATACTATTTTATCAGATAATAGTTTTATTTGTAGGGCCCCTGGATCTTGTATATATAGTACTTTTGTGGTATAGTCTTTCTTCTTGATTGTGCTATATTATTTCAGGTTTTGAAATATCGTACCAGGAGAAAATATTATGGATAATAATGACTCTGGAGCATTGACAAGCGAAGAATTTCAAAATTTAGAAATATTTTACGACAGCAATAATAACGTTGCAGCCTTTGCCAGTTTACATGCCATACAAAATGACGAAGAATTCCTACTACAGACAGTTGAGCCCTATATGGATGCCCCCAACAATTTGTATGGATGCCATGGAGCAGGAGTACTAAATGGGACGCGACAGCAATATGTGGTGGATAAAATTGAGACCGAAATTGAAGGAATATATCGAGTAAGACTTAGAATATCGCAATGGATTATTATCGCCCGTAAAATCCAGACTTTATGCATAATGATGGCCTTTGCGATCATCTGGAATTCTTGGCAACTGTTCTTACATTTTATTGTTTCAGTTACTTTGTGGTTATGTGAGATGTTAATGACAACTGCAGTGCATGTAGTCACTAGTCAATATCCCCAGAAAGAAAATATTACATGGAAAATTATTTCTTTGGACGACCCAGCTACTAATCAAGATACTATGTACTGTAACTATTATTAATCCATTTTTGCAAATACAATTTTTCAATGCAAATGCAAGCTGTAATGCATTTTTAATTTCAATTCATGTGCCTTATATACATTTGACTGTCTTTTCAAGTCACACCACTCGTCACGGGGATAACTTGGGATAGGTTTTGACATTGGAAATATTTGTAACAGTAAAGTAGAATTTTTCGTCGCATGTAATGGGCAACTTTTATTTATGCAATTCATAACAAAACTCGATGTATCTGAAAATATTTTAATACGATATTTTTATGAAGTTTTAATTATTGACTTGATTAGGTTTATTTAAACTGATGATTTATTCAACTACATTAATTTCGAATTTGGAAATGTATACAAAAATAATTGTTGTCCACAATAATCCTCTCCCACCCAATCCAAATCAAAAATATTGAGTTCTTAGCAAGGAATTTAGATTTGTTAGCATATACTTATGGCTACTTATGGACTATTACGTATATAGTATACTATAGACATATTCATACACATATAGAATACTACTTAATTCTAATTTTCTTGCTTCTTATCCTTCTTAGTAGGTTCTATTTCTGTTCTAGCCAATTCCTCGACATAAAGAGCCCAACAATTACACTTAAGATGAACTCGAATTCTTAATGGGATACTATCAGAAAATAATACAAATTACAAATTGTGGTATTAATACTGCATTAATGTAGGTATCTGTGCTGAGGCATCTGTGCTGTATTACATGAAAACGTAAAATTTTGGCAACTTCGATGGTTTTGAGGGATTAACTAAAAGATACCCAATATTATTGACTCTCCAACGGTCAAGGCTCGTTTTTCCTCATTCCCGATTATATCTGCTTGAGTGATTTGTTTGCTTGTGCTATCGTTCATGTGTGCAATATCTTTGTTAATATCTTCTGCAGTTGGAAATATTTCAATTTCTTCAGACTCTGAAAAGTCTGAATTCCCACTTTGACAGCTATCTTTGCTGACCATTACTGGAATCAAAACATAAAATGAGTAAACCGTTTTTAAGGCGATTGAACGAAACTGAAGGAATTTGTTAAAAAAATTAAAGAAATGCAAATGTACCAAAATCACTATCTTCGATTTCATCATCTATTTGAACTTCTTCACGATAATCCTTTCCTTCCTTCTGTTGTAAAGTGGGAGTTTCTCTGAGGACACGTTGCAGATTAACATGTTCTCGTAGATTTTGGTTAAAATTGGTGTTAAACGTTGATAAAGGCAATTCCGGTTGCGGTATGAGATAACGATATTGGTCATGGTCATTCTCAAGTAAATCTGCATCTGATGTATTATCTTGTATTACTACATTTTCTGTAATAAATCCTGGTGATATTTGTTCTAATTGTTCCTGAATTTGCGAAGCCTTATTCCTGATCCATGTTTGGGCGTGCAAAATAAAATTGCCTTGTGTGATACAAACTTGAAGGCATATAAGCAAGATGGCTGCCACTGAAAATCACCCATGAATTAAAATGAATTGAAGCTTAATTAATCCATATTTATTATTATCACCTACCTATTCAATTTTGTATATACATTGCTAGCCTGTCTATAACTATGCCGGTTCCCTTCTATAATATTATCTCAGTCGATTTCATTACATTGATAGTGGGATATACTGTAGAATTATTTTTCACAGTTTTATCTGCTGAAACTATGAAAATGGAACATTTTGTTTTAAATATCTAATCTAGACGAACTAAGTGGTGTATAGGTTCTAGGTAATAGGTACTAATGGTGGTATTAACACTAATACATATGTGTAAATAAGTAGTAGAAGGATCTTACAAAGTTGGAGTACGAAAGTAGGTATCTCCGATTCGGCTTCTGATTCTTGCTTGAATGCGCCAAAAAAGTACATCATTGTCAAAATGAACATCCTGGACAGAAGGGAGATGGATGTAATGAGGGTAATGAGGATGAGATGCGACCGCCCGGAAATATAATTATTTTTTACTGTTAATTCTTAAACCTAATGCCTTTTCAGAATCATTTATACCTACATAACATTCATTACCGATTTTTATGTTTAAAATAAAAAGGCTTATTTGATTTATATGAAGTATCCCGGACAATGGTAAGTAGTATGTATAAGTAATATAATTTCTTTAGAAGAGTATTATGTGTTTCTCTTTTCTTTCCTCCTACAAGATTCCTCTTTCACTTTCCCATGGTACAATACCATGCATAATACTCACCTTGAAAGTCAATATCCAAGATTACTGGGGTAAGAATATATGAGAATTTATAATGACAGAGGCTGTGCAATGAACATGATTAAGATGAAATTAAGCTTCTGAACCAATATTCTGTTTTTGCGTATTTGCATATCTATTAGTTTTCTACCATACTTAAATCTTAAAATTATGTTTGTACTTTGTACTATGAAAGTTATAAGTGAACATGCATTTTTATTTTGAAACAAGACTGTATCATTCGGTTCGATGAATAATGTTGGAATCATACTAATCAAAAATAAAATTTTAAATACAGTAGTTTTTGCTTTATTTGATTCGAGAATACATTTAACTGCACCAACAAAACTAATATAAATACTACTTTGTATTTACTTGTATTTATAGTGCTGGGTTAAGTCTATATATAGTCAGTTCTACTATATCTAAAGCTGTGAAATCTGATTTTGTACACTATCGAATTTCTGATGAATATTATATTTTGACCTGTATGTGTATAATATTATCTTACCTATCTAATACCTGCATTAGTAATAGTAACATTAAAATTAGATATCAGTTTGATTTTATCTTGCTCCCCGAACTTTTTTTGCCTTTCTTCAGGCTGGACCGACATCGGAATGCAGTTCGCCTATGTGTTGTACTTTGTCCTACCTTTTTTGCTGGTCTCTTAGTGCCATTGCCATTGCTATTTCCCATCTGGACCTTCTTGTCAATATTGGCTTCATCGTTGCGAGTTTCTTCATCGAATTTGAATTCATCGTTGAAAAACTGTTCAGAAAAGATATCGTCTGCTTGATGAGTTTTAGTATCAAACAAAGGATTTGGAATTTTTCTCAAGTGATTAACGTAGCAGATTCCGTAAAATGAAAATATGCCCGTAGCGAAGAACATGAGCATATTGAAGAAAGAATAATTATCCCAATAGATAAACTTAATCATGACTAATATCGACGATCGATCTGTAAGATACAGAAAAATCTCGTCTTATGTATATAATATACCATTCATTTCATTACATTTTCTATTCTATTTTTAAGCCTAGTAGGAAGGAACCAAGATGAGTCTGACTGACTAAAAACGGATTAGTATATTAAGTACTACATTTTGCTTTCTCATGAAAGAAGTATATACTACAAATTCTATTGCAAATGTCTCATTTAAATATAAATTGAAATAATTACCATTCAAATATATAAAATCCACGATATTTACTACTTGTCCAAGGGCCAAGTAAATCCTCCTATATCGTGAATCGTGAGTGACTGCTGGCCTTCAAGAAAATAATTTCGTATCCGAAGTAGTAGATGCTCTGTTAATAATATTTCCGAGAAAATGGTTTGACTCAAAATTATTTTTGCCTTTAGGAATCTAACAGTTTGGGGGCTGACGAGTCAAATCGGGGCTAATATAGTAATGTAAACTCAATGTACTGAATATTGCCATGGCCATGACTATTCAAACTCAAAGTGACACCTGAAAAATTATTATTATTTCTCTCATTTGAGTCTGCAGCTGCAGTCCGTAAATGCTTTGGCATTTATAGCATAGGTAGCTATAAATTACTTTAATATTAATTATTGCTGTAGTCCATTTTTGAAGTTTTGAAATACAAATTGGTGGCAATTGATATACTGTTCTTTTCTACTTTAGATTATCTTCTCTGATTTGACCAAAAACATCTCAACTTCTTTCCTAAATAGTAATGTTAAACATGTATGTCATTTTATTTTACGGTACAAATAAAGCTAAAGATCGTGTATACATACATACTACACACTGGATGCATTGCATTATCTTTGCAATGTCAATGATTGCTCTTGTGCACAATTTTTGCTGCATTTGTCGTGTGGAATAAGGCCGATCAATCAATAAGACCAATCGGCCTAGGCAGAAAGGTGCCTTACAGTTTGGCATGACACAAAACTGTTGAATGATTATAGTAGTAGTCCATAAAGTATGCTACATATATAAAGTATGGTCATAATTTATCTAGTTCACATAATAGTACTTACCAAAAACAATCGCTTGTAAGCAAATGAGTGTTTTCAGCTTTCTGTGCTTTATACAATTTAACGATATAACATTTTCATTAAGAATTGTCACAAGCATATATTACAGGTATTAGAACAGATTATTATGACGTCAATGCGGTAGTCAAGATAAAATAGAAGTTACCTGTTTTTTTGCCACTTGCCAATGCAATTGCCAATTTGTTTATTTGCATAACTCCACCACGATGTCATCGCATCGATTCAATGACCGCGAAGCGATTACATACTTGCATATACATCAGGGGTTGAAAGAAGAAGGCCAAGGACATCAAGTGTTGCACCCAAATTTAGGTCAAGCTTTTGAGCAATATGTTATTATGGTGAACCTTACATTCCTTCTAATCAAGGAAACATTGATTGAAACAATTAATGCGAGTTCCTTCTTTGTTTACTAATATATAAGTTGCCATTTTCTTCATTTATTCAGTTTTCTATCTATATAAATATGCTGCTTGCACTCGGGCGAATTCATGAAGCTACTTATTTGACATTCTGTAAATTTATTTCCCAACTGGCTATATCGCCTTGTGTAGGAGCAGGTTTGGGAGAAATAACAAAATGTTTCCTCGGGGGCATTTGCGTACAAAAATAATTATTTAATTTTTGTCTAACTTCTTGTATTTGCTGTAGATGCAGGAAATATACTTCAGTTATGGATGTTAAAATAGTTTGGCATCAGTGTTTGGAGGAATTGACCAATTTTATTTCGGCAATTGGACAATCATGATATGATTGTGGTCAATTGGTCCAAAATCCATTTAATCCCAAAAGTATGACTTTAATATTTAACAGAAAGAGAGCGATGCCTTAGGAGCGGATACAAGGAATGGGAGTAGGGGGAAGGGGAACTCAATTTAATTTATGCTTAGCCACTAGTTATCGAAGTTGCGCCCTGAGCCTGTGTACGCTTAATATTTATATAGGTATAGGTACTTTACATCCAAATGTCTATATACTATCCTGGGGTACTTAATATACTTAATAATCTATAACTTCTTAGGCTTAATGCGGACTTTCGGACATTCGGACCAAGCCAAGTATTATTACTTATACTAGGTACATTCTTTACGCTAGTTTACATAAGTTTACTATACATACGCTCCTTTTCGGTACACAAAATACCATTACATACTCCACTCTACTGTTCGCTATATTGCATTGTACACAATTTAAAGCAGCAAATTATATTCGTTCGCATCAAGGCACCGTGCACGGTTTGCATTGATGCTTAAAGTTGGCCTAATTTGATTTTCATCTCCTCTGTTGTTGTTACAGTTCTTTCATATGTTTTTCAGTGGGACTAGTACTATCTACTTTGCTTTAATTGGGACTATGTATGTCGAATGGGGTTTGGGAATGCATTACATTAAAGCAAGAGCTGTAAAATAATTTGCAGTAGAAGCAAAGCGCAAACACTTCGTAAGCAAGTGGGTTTTGCTTTGTGCTAGGATTTAATTTTGCATGTATATAAATCCATATCGATACATTATTGCAAAATGCAATTGGAGATACGCTACTACATTGCACTAACGAAGTCGGAGAGTTATTAGTGGAAATGGAAACAGTAGATTAATAGAGTTAATAAAATACATCATTTATAAAGACTAAACTAAAAGTATTTTGTGAAAGGATCATTATGACTATCCAACGTATAGGTAAATATAATTAATAATCTGATATTTTGCGCATAGCACCTTGAATTTCACTTGAATTTGCGCATTTTTTGCATAGGAATGCATTGAAATATTTGAAATATGAAAGTTTAATTTAGTCATTCAAACTAGAACTAAATTATCAAGATGCCTTCATATATATCCGAATGATCGAAGAATTCGTCACGTTACAGGCAATGTTACTGACTGTTCATCGATACATCATAAATTACATTCACAACAACGGTACGTATCAAGATAATGCATACAGGCTTGAATGGGGATAGGTTTCTAAGCATGGAAAAAGCCCACACATTTGAATAGGACATCTTCCTTAATTAGCTATATGATTAGTGTGTCCTATAATATCAATTCACACTTGTAAATATCCAATATCTCAAATCATACATCCTGTCCAATTGCTAGTAAGTGAGTTTTCTTTAATACCTTAAATGTTTTTAGTTAATGAAGTGCAACATACACCTGCATAATAAAGCACACCTAACTATAGTGCAGCTACATATACAGATAGTAATGTTAGTATCCTTTATCGCTTTATTAACATTGACTGATATAGCTCTCGCTCTCGATTTCTCTTAATTGGATGTGTGGGTTTTGGGTTTGTGGGTATGTTCCATATTATATGAATGAAAATAAATACTAACCATGCATTTGATATCTGTAGTAAGTAATTACCACATCTGTGTATATGGGCAGTTGGGCTGTTTGTAATGAAATGGAATTCATTTAGCTCATTGTCAGATGAATGTTTCTTAAGACATGATCCACACTCCACAGAGTACACACCGACCACAGAAGCAAATACAAATAAATCTGTCAACAGCATTCATATCAAAATAGTTCTAAATCAAATAATCAGGTTGTGATTGTGATATAGGCGTGACTCGGTGGTTCCATATAGGATGCTGCAATTAGTTATATATACATTAGTTGTGTATATGGTATTTCACTGATATTGTACATGCCTACGTATAATAGCAAGTTTAGGATCCTAAGCGTTAAGCCTTGAAAGTGAATGCCCTACAAACGCGATAATTAATGCTTCATGTAGGTATTACAGATATGGTGGTAGTGGTTGTGAATAACTTGTCAGGGTTTACTAAACTAAGTTTCAAACCCTTATATTAAGTAATTACGTTTGTGTAATCCTTCATTCACTGAAATTCAGTGTAGTATACGGTACACTGCTAATATAGTTCCTATAAGCAAAATCTATACCTACTACACTATTGTACATACTCAAATTAAATGCCTAATTATTAGAGTAAATACTGGCACTGACACCGTTAAGTCAACCCTTGCCTTGTAGAAATATTAGGTACTCGTACTATGTATTCAGAGCAATTAATAGCTACTATTTTCTATATACTCCATTTAGTTCTGTGAGATGAAATTCATGTAACCAGCATATGTAGACCACTTGATGATAGTTCGGTGGGTACTCTACTATATCAATTGCGTAGCATCCTTTGGGATTCCATGATAAATAAGATTAAAATACACACGACACACACTAAAACTGCTTTAGCATCTTATTGCGCTATGGCATCTATAACACTGTATGATGAATGTGACATTTCATAAAGAAAATGTCCAAAACAATATTATTAGCAATACAATACAAAATCTAAATATTAGCTTTTTAATGCTGGCAGGAATATTGACAATGAAATGCTGTTAGGTGTACTATAATGTAATAATATTTCCTAAGGTACAGGTAGATTGCATACCCTATCTCAGAAGATTTGACACATAAAAGATATATCCGACACCAAAAGAGTATTATTTATTACTTTAAATTTGGCAAAATGAAATGTAAAGTTGGCACTGCTACAAATCGACTATAGTAATATCTAATGGGTCTGAATCCTTGTGGTGGACCAAAGGGATAGTTTGTTCTAATTGTGACAACTCGTCTACAATATCCACGAGGATCTCTTCTTTTTCCTAGTAATAAATACGAAATGAGTCAATTAATTAGCATTTGCTGACTTACTAATATGTGTAGTCCTTAACTTATGCTAACAGTTAAATGTGCACTACTGAGAGTATAAGGGTGTACTGATGTACCTGGAGGGCAGGGGCGGTCTGGAACAACTATCATTGTTCTATCTTGTGAAATTTTCGTTTCATCTTGCTCATCTTCTTCGTCTGAATTAATATCATGGTCGATCCTCTTGTCAGCGGAATTCGAAGGTGGTGGAGGAGGAGACTGAGGTTGCCTTTCATGTTGATCCAAGATCATTTCCTCGTCTCCCCTGATAGGCTGAGAATTTGATTCTCTTGGCAAAGACAAATCATTTGAATCATCGGGTGAATCTTCTCTTCTTCGATGCTCCCTTTCCTCCTGCTGTTGATTTGTTACCCTGCAATCCGCAAAACGAGCGTCAAGGAACGTTTGAAATATCGAGCACAAAGATCCAATATCCCCAGCACTTCTTCTTCTGTGATGCGATCTTCTCGGCGATTCGGGGATTTCACGCTCTGAATTCCCAATATTATCCTGTTTATTTCGATAATCACTGTCACTTAGACTATCCGAATTAAAAATGTCACTACCTCTATTTGACACAGGGGAGCCTCTGATTTTCCACCCTTCGTTAGGTATCAAAGAGTATGGTTCTTCCGAATGGTGAAACGGAGGAACAAGATTAGAATTTTCTGCTATCAAAGGATGGTTCCACGTAAGCTGAACTCCATGAACCAGTATAACGATAACTGTGAACTTTATCACTTTAAACACTTTACTATTTCGACTATGATCTGCCATTTTAAAATTTTGATTCTCATGAAAATGTTTTTTTCCTAGAAATTACCACCTAAAGAGGAATGATAGTACAGTGCATTAAATAATTGTTAACCCAGTAATTTAACACCTGTCCATTTCGTTTTAGTGAAAATAATTTATTATAACAATTGCTTACCTGAGTATAATTGTTAGATATTTTAGTGCCAGAAAAATATGTCATTCTTTCCAATGCAGTTTTCCTATTTGGTTTCTACAATACAAAACTTTTGTGAAATATTATATTGCTTGAGGTATCCTTACCTTTTCTAAGTAAGAAAATGTAATAACAATCAAGCAATGTAGTTTACAATGATGGAAATGAAACTGAAAACTAAGGATAACGGCAAGCAACTTCAAACAGTAAACATACTTACATACACAGTGAGATCATAACTAAAATCTTATGGTTTGTGTTGTGTCCTATGAAAATTAAAGTTAAAGGTTTATTATCCATCGAATACTTAGTACTTCGTACATAGTAAAATGACATAATAGACTGATGCCATGTGAGTAATAGAGCATGCAGAGATCTAGTATTATACAAAGGTACCATGAGTATAAGCTATAAAATATGCATAAGCACAAGAGATTTTAGAGACGTAGGTAGTTAGACATCAAGTACGTTACTATCACAAACACATACCTATTTACCAAACGCCTTAAATTTACGCATATCTTCTAGGGGATCAAAAATCATAGGATATATCACATCACATTCCTAGATAACAGAGAGTGGAAAAAATTACACAGCAGAGCAGAGTAGTATATAGTACTTATACAGTAAAGTCTAAATGAATATAAATTGCATGCTTTCCTCGAATTGAATTACAATTACACTACATTAAGACGTTTACATAACTGCAAACTATCATTGTCAGAGCCAGAGCAGGCAACAAACATGTAGAAAAGACTAACCTTGAATTTTTGTTTCTAACTAGCACAAGTCAATATTTACTTTCGCTCCTAACTGCACTGTTCTTTTGATGCAGATATCTTGAGGCTCTTTATCAACATAATATGAGAATTAAAATGACCGTAACTTTGGCCACGTTCTTTAGTACTTAGGTGAGAACTGTTGTTGGCCTATCTATTATGCTAATGTGAATGCTATGTAATTGGTAATGCACTTTAGCTAACTTATTACTTACATGTGTTTCTCCCTCTCGTCATGTCATGACTCATATAAATGTTATGCATATACTTTGCCCGTAAGTAAGTAAGTACTTCATACTCTTGCTACTTGAACAGAAGGTCTTTATTAATATTCCTATATTAAATATTATTCACTTGTACTTGACAATATTCATTTACTGATCGTGAGCGTATTATAAAAGATACGTAAGCGATGCATGAACTTACATTTCACTTTTGCTAATTATGGTTCAATTTATATGTATATAGACAGTAAAATGATTATGTACAATACATATGTAGCCATTAAATTGCTCCCACAATGTTACATTTTGTAATAGACAGTGTTTTCCAGTGGAAGTGGAACAGTAGCAGTAGATTGAGATTCAATTGTATAGAAATCCATTTGGGCGAGTCGTTCGCGATGCGATGCAGATATTGGTAGTTATATTTTTAGTGAGCCTTTACTTTGAATTAAATTGTATTCGGTACTGAGAAATATTTTGCCTAAATGAAAGAAAATATGAAAATTGTAGCTAGCAGATTATATTGCCAAATATAGTAACATATACATACTGTTACTCATTCATTAAATAGTAAGATCTAAGATCTGCTAATAATATGATGAATAGTCAAGTTTGTCCTTCCGATTTTCTACTTTGTCTGCGTAAGTGTGTGGTAATTCCAGTTCAAGTCGGGCTTATAGTGTGCGTAGGCATATATAATTTTATCATTAATTTCCTCAATTTTTCATTCACAATCAAATGATTAGAAATATACAAGATTACTAAATATTATTATGATTTTTAGATACCCGACCCTACACCAAGTATTCAGTAAATAGTAAGTGTTGCAAATATTATAGGCTCCTTCCGCCATAAAACACACCAATAATCTCAGCAATCAGTGTGTATAAAGCAGCTTTTTTAATTATGTATAGGTAAACTCTTAATTTACTGTGATCATCATTACCATTTGTAATGGTAGTCATCTTACAGATAAAACAGCAGTAAAACATGTAGCACAATATACATGCAACCATAAAGCTTAAATAACCCTGCATTCCATTAGTTCACGTTCATACGTTTGGTAATTATTAATAAAATATGGGGCAACGGGTGTCCCAATTCGCATATGTAATAGGTGCACCTAATAGTTGTTTCGTAATAGGTTCACATAAGGTAAAGTAGATGCTAGATAAGGTCGACCCGTGGACCGATTTGGCCCCAAAACACTGTCAACCTTTTAACCTTCTCTATCGAATTCTGAAAACAGAATTGAAAAAAGTTGATGCGTTCAAAAGTTAAAGCGCGAACAGACGGACGGACGGACTTGGCGATTTTATAATGTATCATCGAGCGATACATGATAAATAGTGTCAGAGGCATGATTGTACAGCTATTTATGTGTACTGGATAACACAAATACTTACATATATAATATTGAGAATATTATGAGAATCTAATTAAAATAAAATAAAGATACTTATGCCAACTGGGTGTAGTTGGACAAAATCAGCCATCAGTAAACTTATCCTTTCACACAAATCACTGACATTACATAGGTACATACAGTAACGACATGTTTATATACGATAACATAGTGGTGCCACTATTGCCATTGCCACTCTACTAATACGGTAATGTGATGTGAATTTCAGACAATTCATACTACAAGAAAAGTGGTGGCCCTTCTCTTCTTGTCAGGTCAGGTTCCAAGTTTCTGCATTTCCAATTGATTTGCATTTTGCACTTCCATTTCGATATCTTTTTCATTACCCATATTATGTGGTTTACTATAGGAAAGCCATTTAATTCTCTAAAGATTAGCTACAGTAATCTAAGTAATGTGCGTTATATAGCGTTTAATTACGTCTTCTCTTACCATTTGCCATCAATAGTTGAAATATTCAGGTCAAGTTTCTCATTTAATCTTGTGAAAAGAGGTAAGGGTCACAGTCAGGTAAGATTATCTGTATTATTACTCAAATTGTTATCTAGGTTGCATGTCACTTGGGATAGGTCAGTTTTGTATATATACTTAGATTCCTTAATTACCAAAGGATGCAAATAACATAGGAACAATGAATAATGTAAGATGTACCTACATTTATTTACAAATAAACCTTCGTCTGCTTCAGTCTTTATGAAGGCCAAATTGCACTATGCATATATAAGCCATAAGCGTTATTATAGCTAACAAAAGTTATAATTGACTTGTTACGACATATCTGTAATGATTGGAAATTTTGAAGTGACGAGTATTTATTATGCGATTGGTTGTGGTTACTATTTACTACTATCACAATTTGTTAATGTACTATTGTATGATTGTATGTAAACGTCACATAACTACCTTATTCTGTATCGCTAGATACAGTATGGGTTCGCCTGTGCTGTCTGTCTGTCCGTTATCGCTCTAACTTTTTTAAACATGGCAAGTGGGGTATCGCTGTAAAGCTGTTGGCGTAAGAAATCCAAATATGAATCTCATTTTACCCCAAACTTGGGACAATGTGAGATTTTGTGTAAATGTAGTAACGAATGTCTAATATGCCATTTAAACTATTTTCATCATCAAAACCGGTGTAGTTTGGGTTTTAGACTTCGCGTAATGTCCACTGGCGATACATTGGGACACCCATTGCCAAATGATTTATTATAAGTAAGTTTAATGTACTTTTCTATGCATCTAACAAAGTTCTTACTGATGCATATTCTTATGTGCATATTAAGTTGACCATTAGAAGTCACTTGCTACATTACTCCCATATACATATTCTATGTTGCTGAGTGTATCTTACAGTTATAATGTTTCAATGCAATAAACTAATATATGCAATGTAACAAAGGTCAACAACTAAATGATCAGACGCGGTCGTATATTTACGTTATATAGAGAGTTACAATACATATTATGGTACATCGATACATAGCTTAAACTTATTGCAACAAGCGAAGCTAAAGCTTTTCTGCATAGGAGATGGATTAGCACATTCTTGAAAATAAGTTAACTTTTGGCCCAAGGAAATTTTTTTGTCACAAATTGGCCGCTCCGCCCAGAATTCCTAAACTGAGGCTCGCAACATAATTACTTTCTATCTGAATTGTGGATTGAGCATCATTGTGAACATAAATATGTCATGCTAAAACAATCATAACCGACTTCTCCTATTTATTATGCATACTTCACGTTAAGTGAGAATTGTCCAAAATCGTATTTGTGTACCATATGTAGGGCAACGGGAGATTCAAATGAAATTCCTTTGACTCCGACCAGCCGAATCCGATACATGATACATCCCTTATATCCATATTTGCCATGGTTTATTACATTTTGGTTGGAGATCGAAGAAGCTTTATGTAAAGGTTATGTGTTTGTGTGTGGCCTGTGTGGCATACGTGTTGCTAAAATATTAGTCGCTGTCTGTAGTCTGTATTCGATCATATCCTTCGCAAAAGAATCGAAGGTATTCTTTTTTAAGGATGGCTGATTGAGGACATAATGCTTGAAGATCTGAGTGTTTGTCTGACTGTCTGAGGACACTATTTCATGGTAAACATTTTTAAAAAATGTTAACTAAAGTAATTTTAGGTAAGTAATGATAATGATACTCCACCAAGAGCCATTTAATTACTTTTTATCCTAAAATCCTAACAATAAATCATCTATGTTGTACTATGCAAAGAAATCAGGTAGAGAACTGAACCGAACTAAATGTGATGAAGCTAACAATTTCGTTTCAGTTCCCCTAGCCGCTAGCCGTAATCTTAATCAAGGTGGCCATGCAATAATTTATATTATGTAAAACTGAGGTTAAACCATGCTGCATCTGTAGATATTATATGATATGTATTAGAGGTACACATATAAGGGAGCTTACGTTCGTGTCAATAACTTACTCAGTTGAAGTTCAATGTACTTACACAAATTAATTAATTAATTCTTTATTAGTCATAATTTGAATACCAGATTAATTAATTCCTAACACCAGAAGGACATAATAATTAGCAGATGCACGGGGGAATCCATAGTACAAATCAAAACGCTTCGTATTGGTATAATGTGAGCGGACGTATATTTAATAACCATTTCCAGAGATCCAATCGACTTTATTGAATTCTACCAAAGCGCAATAAAATTAGAATATTTGTATTGTTCCCTCAACAAAATGTTCATACACGAATACACGAATGTAAGTGTTAAAATCGTCACTCTATTTTTTATAAGCAACTCACTCTATGGATTATCTGAGATCATACCTCGGTATATTATAGTACAGCTTATTGTGAGTACTTTAGCTAGAGTACATAGCTTATGCTTTAGAATAATAAACTTCTAATTGGTTCGCTAATTTCGAGAAGTCGTGTAACATTTGGGTGATTATCTGGAAACGATATGCTTTTATGGTTGTGGTTACGACACATTGTCTCAGTTTCAGATTGAGAAGACTTCTTGGTCCAAATAAGGCCTACAGTACTGTTTAATATCTACTTACAGAAGCTACACACTATTTCCCGTAAATTGAAGCGACAATGAACAAACAATTTCATTTCATTTTGTTTGGATTAGCCATATTTTCATGTGTAAGAATAATGTGAAAAAATATCATTTTTAAACATTGCAAAATTGGAAATTGAAAAGTATTGTATTTAAATCAGCTCTTAGGAATCCTCTTCCAGTGGTTACTTTTACTGGTACATTGTATGTATTTAAACCAATAAAAGCGTATTTTTCTAATTTTTCAGAATTGGTGTTCCGCCGTGCCCGTGCCCAACCCGGTACAAGAAAATACTCAGTTGAGGGAAGATGAAACTTCAGGGAGACAGATACAAAACATTTTAGATATCCCTCAACAAGTAGCATCTTTCATTGGAAACGCTCTCTTCCCCACTACACCAACTACAACCACCAGGGCAACAACAATAGCTCCTACACCGAGAATATCGTCAAGAAATCGAACCCCCAAACCAAATACTGAAAGTAATGTTGTCAATCTAGCTACTCCCGCAGCTACACCCAGAATAAAATATGTGTATGTGACTCCCCCACCTCCACGAGTCGTCATTGTTAAGCCAAGACCTTTTGCACCAGCAGTTGCTCAACCGGCTGCGACACAGGCCCCAGTCCCCGTTACGGAAACGGAACCAGTTACAGAGGCGGTTGAAGGGGGAGATGAAGACGAAGATACAGAAGAAGAAGGAATTTAAAATACAGTCTTAATAACTATGGATCCTAAAATGGATGATATTATTATACCAAATCAGTAAAAACCATTGTTAACTTGTTACCAAACCCAAAATAAATACCTCCAAAAAAGTTATTTTACGTCAGTCTAATGCCTTATTATGTCAACCATAATAAATGTAACTTCATGTGGTGCAATATCGTGCATAATAAGTATTAAATCTATATGTTCATAATTAACTGTACAATTATTCTTAAAGGCAAACGAACATTTTTTTCCCAAATTGAGAATTTGTTGAAAATATTTAATACAATTTTGTAGAATCATACCTTTGCAATATTACACATTACAATTTGAGTAATGTAAAATATTATCGTTTTCCTTCAACCATTATAATGTGATAACCGAATTTCGTTTTAATAGGAGGGTCAGTGTAAGAAGGGTTGTCCATTGACGATATTGGGAGGGAAAATGCGGCATCCTGAAATGGACCAACCATAGATCCTCTTATCATCCAACCAAGATCTCCCTGAAATTAGTAATACATGTATTAAGCATACCATATATGCAAATTATGCACAATGCACGATATCATATTAAAAAACATATATATTTACAACAACAAAACATTACGGTACTGTTCTGCCATTGTTATTTGATGGTACATGATACTAATGATTATAATATCTTAATATCTAGCATGATAGCTTACATATTAAGATAATTCTAATCATGGTGGTGATCATGAATTTGGCATACAATTGCATGTTAAAAAAAGTTACCCCAGATCGAGCTTTATCTTCACTGTATTGAGCAGCAACTTCCGAAAATTTCACGCCAGCTTTCAATTTTTCCATGGCTTCCAAGACTTTGGACTGTTTTTCGCACAAAATGTGTCGCACCTAATAAGAACAAAATATATCATATTAATAAATTCGTATGTCCACAAAACAATTAATATTAAAAAGACACTGATACTAAAGACTGAGGATATAATATGCTAAGTAAATCCCAAATTGATCACCTTTACAGCGTTTCCGCCTTTTGTTGCTGTTGCCTTTTCTTTTTCTTCGCCACCACCACCTTTTCCTCCTTTCCCTTTAGCCCCAGCACCTCCAGCATTACCTTTGCCTTTTGCATCTGCTTTTTTTGGAGGCATTCTATTCTAGTTTAGTTGTACAAGTAGCCTCTTGACCCTTGACCGGCGTTGTATTGGTGACGAAGCGGAACCACTTTCTGGCAATGGTACCCAACCAACCTGTTGCAACAACGTAACAAACGTAATTTTAATTTTTTTTAAATTGCGGAATATTAAATAACAAGAAAAATAGTATTAGCATAAGTGTACTAGTCTAAAAACTGTTCAACAGCCACTTTCCCCTTTAAAATAAAAATAAATTGATACCTTAATAAGTTTCAGCAACTCCCCTCAGCTCCGGTGAATAAAGTATTATTATAAAGTTGAGTTCCCAAATATCGGAAATTGAAACTTTTCGTATATCTATTTATTTACAAAAAATTCAAAGATTACGCTCCCGCTTGCCAAGGCAAGAAGCACGAACATATAAAATTGGCGGTCTTACATTTTGTGTTGACTTTTCTGTATTCCTCTGGGTTCTTTATCTCTATATATTCATTTATTTTCTGTTCATGATTTTTGAAATTTTGAAAGCAGAAATCAGTACGACGAAAACTTAGCTGTTAGCTATGGAGGCATTTCTCAAGACCGGAAAACTTGGAAAATCCACCAAATCTGATGGAACTTTGAAAGGTGATGGATCAAAAGGCAAAAAGAGAGATTACCCAGTACCGTGGGTGGAAAAATAGTAAGTCATTCATAAATCCCTTAAAAGTCAGTTGCTAAATCATAAATCATCAATAAGTTTCTTATAGTACTGTAACTGTCATATTAATTATCACCAGTCATCCGGCAGTTCGACAGTACCCAGTCACCAGTGCTAATTTAGCACTGTATGTATCGAGAGGCGTAGGTGATGGATTAATATATGTATATTGTATTTTTTGTTTGCAGCCGACCCCGGAGCATTACTGATGTTGTTCAACAAGAAGAAGTTGTTGCGGTACTAGCCAGAATACTACAGGTGCTAATTTCAGTTAACTGTAATTATAGGATCTACATATTTTGAGAATATATTTAAACTGCTATTCTTCATTCTTGATTAATTCAGGGTGCCGATTTGCCGAATTTGCTGTTTTACGGCCCTCCGGGTAAATGTGACATATATTACTAGAAATCTAGATAAGTTAAAGTTATTGTTATTACCCTATATACAATGTATTGTACTAGAAATCTATTAATTATTACCCATACCTACACAACACATTCTTAATTATTGTAAAATAACTGTTCTTTTGACAGTTCTTAGTTCTTGGAACAATTATTTGTTAGCGTTTGTGATGTCACATGTCCAAATCCTCATAAAAGAATGATTAAAATAAAACCATGTATGTAGTCGTAAACCTGGGTGAACTCTGGTGAACTCTAGTTTTATTGCCAGATGTCAAACCTGGACCGGACCTAGATAATATAGTATGTTATTTATTGCCAATTCCTGGATTGGACATAAACAGGACCACACCGGACCTAGATAAGTTATTATTGCCAATTCCTACACTGGACCTAGGCCGGGCCTATTCACTCACGAACGTAGACGGACAAAGTATACAATGTACAGTATAAGGGTGCGAAGCGGCCGTTTCTTGTCACACCCTTATACTGTACATTTTATACTATGCCGGTCTACGTGAGTGAATAGGTCCGGTCTAGGTTCAGTCCGGAATTGGTAATATATAACATACTATATTATCTAAGTCCGGGTTCAGGTTTGAGATCTGCCAATAAAACTAGAGTTCACCCCGTATACCCTTTCTCTACTGATCGTAAGTTGAAGTTTATGACAATATTGACAATCATTACTTGTTTTTGAATCAGGAACTGGAAAAACTAGCACTATTCTGGCGGCCGCTCGTCAGCTTTTTGGAGATGGCTATAAACAAAGGTAAGCACTAGTGCTCTGTCGACTACCTATAGATAGCTAGATATATAGGTATAATAGTACAGGTACTAGCAAAACATACATTTTCAGTTTTAAGAAGATAACTTGAAGAATTAACTGCTCTACTTGTTCAATTAATTCACTGATTTCATACTGAACGAACGAAAATTATAAGCATTAAAAAGGTTAGAATAATCTAGACATCTAGCTAGATTAATTTAATTTTGCTGATAGTGTGCACTCATTCATGTATTGTCTACTTTCAGAATTCTTGAGCTCAATGCATCTGATGAAAGAGGAATTAGCGTTATACGAGAAAAAGTGAAGAAATTTTCACAACTCACGGTGTCTTCTACATTACCTGAGTAAGCCAGACGAATTTCTATATCTCTTTAATTACCTACTGGCCGGAATAAATGGATATTAGGTGGGTAAATATTGTAATCGTTATTGATAGAAAAGTATATTTTTGAAACAGTGGTCAATCGTGCCCTCCGTTTAAGTTAATCATCCTTGATGAAGCTGATGCTATGACGGTGGCTGCACAATCCGCTTTACGTCGTACCATGGAAAAAGAAACTAAATCTACCCGGTTCTGTCTTTTGTGCAACTATTTGACACGCATCATTCCACCGATTACGTCACGTTGTTCTAAATTTCGATTCAAGCCTTTAAGTAAGTACTTTTGTTACTATTATTTGGAAACGGAATGTTATACACATGCCTACCTTAGTAGCTAAATACTGACGATGAAAATATTATTATTGTGTTGAACCCAAATAGATGAAGACATGATTTTGGCTCGCTTGGAAAAAATCTGTGGACAAGAAAACGTAAAGTTTGAAAGCGGTGTATTGAAAACCTTAATTAAAATTTCCGAGGGAGATTTACGCAGAGCGATAACTAGCTTGCAATCATGCCACCGACTTAAAGGAGCAGATCATGTTCTCACTGTTACAGATGTTGAAGAAATGTCTGGGGTTAGTAACAATTCTTTGCAATGTCAAATGTACTTTTTTTTATATATATACCGTAATGTCCATGTCCAGTACCTGTGTAATGTTGTACCATGCATAACTGTGATAATATTTTTCATGGTGATCTAATGTAGTTTGTGCCTATGGATTGGATCGAAAAATTGTATACTGCTTGCCTTACGGGGAACTACGACAATGTGGATTCTGTGATCGAAGAGTCTTGTAGGAATGGGCTTCCAGCGGCCAAAATTCTAGACCAATTTTTCCATTTTACTCTGGACAACACAGAAATAAACGACGAACAAAAAGCAAAGATTTTTCACAAAATATCGGTTAGAAAATTCTCTATACAGTGTTACTTTTTAAAGCTTACCTGTGTATAATTACATAAGTACACAATATTTGAGATAGGAAATTAAATTTGGCCTTAACTATTTGCAGGAGTGCAACTTCCGATTGATGGATGGTGGCAATGAATATCTTCAGCTAATGGATTTATTAACTACTACAATGCGAATTATTTCCTGAAGGAAACGGCTGTATGCTTATTTAGACCATTCATACTTATGTACTTTGTCGATACCTTTATTTTTTCCAGATAGAGGTTTTTTAAACTCGTCCGTATAAATATGTATATGTGAACTTTTCTGTAGTCTTATAATTACAATTACAATCTTACAACCCAACTAAAACTTTAGATATGAAAAATCAAAAATAATTTATAATTTTTTTCCTGTAATAATATGACATTACTGTAAACGTACGTGTTGGATTCGTAATTTTTCGTTGTCATTGTTATCGTAAATTAAAAATATATCTTTCATTAGGAACGATTATGATTTTCGGCATATCCTGTACAAATAATATGATTATTTGTAATAATAATTTTAGCAGCTACTAAATTAGGAATATAACCGCGGTCATGCATTAGCATTTTAGATACTTTAGTCATTAGTATTAGTACTTAATTATAATCGAAACGAACCATATCATATTATTATTATCCATTAAGTGAACTATAAATTAGAGCTTATAATACTGTATAATAATACTTGCCCTTAATGGATCCGCGTCGAACATCCGGATTTCAAGCTCTTCCACCTGTGGCTTTAACTTTTAGTGTAATTCAGGTGTGATATAACATTTTATATTTTGTTTAGTTTAGTAGCATACGTGTGAAGTGTTTTCCAAATAGTTTAGTTCCTGACTGATCTGCTATATAATTCATTTTATTTACTTAACAGATAATAATTTATTTAACACGCTCGTATATGGTCTCATATGAAGAGGATATTTGGGTAAGCTGGACAAAGGTTATCAATGATTTAGAAATTTGGCGACTGATGATTGCGCATTATTTTCACTTTTCAAGAGGTCATTTATTTTGGAGTGTTGTCACCCTCATGACTGTTGGTAAAATGAACATGCCAACTTAAACTATGTATATAAACATTATTATTTCAATTATTTATTTTTCATGAACTATTTGTATAAATTTTACATGTTTCAAAATAGGTCGCTATCTAGAAAAGAAATTAACGTGGGTGGCCATGGTTCTATTAATTCAGCTCAACGGAGTAGTGTCAAACACAGTATTTGTGTGCCTTAACTTATACATTTGCCCCCTTCAGCCTGGAGAACGCTTAATGGAAATGTCATTTGGATTTACTAGTAAGAATTTATATATCAGAGCAAATTAATATCCTTTTTTTGAAGGTTTTAGAGTTATGTCGATCTCAGTTCCGGAAATGCAAAATTATGTAAGTTCGATAAAGACGGTAGATTAAGGTAGATTACATGAATTCTTCAGACAAAAATACTAGTTTGATTTATTCCTTCCCATTGGAAATCTGCAGACTTGGCCTACGGCTTGCGTGTCGCTTTGGCCTATTCTCAAGAGCCTCGTAACTATGAATCTGATATTCTTTTTGGATTATACCCTAATGTATTACCAACCAGTTGGGCACCTTGGCAGCCTC
Organism: Tomocerus mixtus; assembly: GCA_034694165.1. Lineage (NCBI taxonomy): Eukaryota > Metazoa > Arthropoda > Collembola > Entomobryomorpha > Tomoceridae > Tomocerus > Tomocerus mixtus. The sequence goes on from JAQFYC010000259.1 coordinate 41,861, forward strand.
TTTTGGAAATACTTGTTCTCAAAATTTGCCTTCCGGAAGCTTGTATTGCAAATTCTTTGGCGTCCACCATTTCTGGATTTTGTCTTTCATTCTCTGCACTTTTGTTTCCCCATCATTGGATATTTTTACCCGAAGATGATGTTAACGAGGAGGACATTAATGGAGACGAAGATAATGTACCGTTATCTTCTCAAATTTCTGAAGAGATAATACGTGCAATCCAAATGAGCAGCCTAACTGCATATCACTACCCAAACCAGAATGGGATACTTGGACACAATAATCTCGGACAAAATGTTCATCTAAATAGTTCACTTCGGTTCCAGCTAATGTTGCACCAGCAATTACAACAGCAGGCTCGTCAGCGGAAGATAGCTTCTGCAAGTGCTACTAGTTTAAGGCGTAGAAATGCAGTCTAAATTGTTACCAATTAATTATTATGTAGTTAGTTGTCCATTTCATATTTCATATGTAACAAACATGTATATTCTTTTATATTATTTAAAATGTACTTTCATACCTCAAAAATTAGAACAAATCTTTAGCAATAGGGCAGTGCACCAATAAATTCTACAGTAGATAGTACTTTGTGTATGTAAGATTTCATCAGTGTTCATTGTGAAAAGTGAAATCTGAATTCCGAATGAGATCGACATTCCTCTTACATATTATAGACATACCTACTAGCTCCTAAAAAATGTAGATTAGATTATTTAAGTTAATTGTTTCCATTTTTACGCGTTGATCTTGTTAAATATGCGAAAACATCTTTTCTGCATTTAACACTAGGTGTTGTGTATTCATTGAGAATGGTTCACTCCTTTTGTAAAGAGCCCGCACTTCCAAATCCAGATGGAACATTTGATCCAACCCTTATTTTTGGCTTCTATCCTGGTAATTACCTCTATCATGGTACTGAATTAGATTTTACTCTATATGCATAAACTATTTGTGATCATATATGTGTTTTTCTATGAATTTTTTCAGTGTTTGTTCCAACTTGGTTAGCACCTTGGATCCCCTTAATGGAAATTTCTACCATAGAAGTCTTTCTAGGAGGAGTTTGTTCCACGCTAAATGTGTCGGGGATAATTGCGGGCTTATTATTTCCATCAATTAGCTACTATTTTCCAAGATATGTATATAGAGATCCTCCAGTACGTTTATCATCTTAAGCAAGTACAATCATACAATCACAGCACATGTAATTTGAAAGTAGGGCACTCAAGATCAATTTAATAATTAGCAAGCACACCCTACACTTCTCCCTTAATATATTATATTAACCCCTTATATATATATGATTCGATTTCAAAGAAAAATATGCCAAGCAGCTAACGGATATAGCTCTGTTCTACTCTTTTGCCAAAACTCATTATATATTAATTATCTCTTTAGGCGTAGATACGTGGGTACCTAAATCATTGCAATAATAAGTAGTGAAATGACTATATCATCTGAGGTATTTTCCAGAAATAGCCCAAATTGTAAATGCGTATACTATCCAGCTTTTACAAGTAATAAACTCCTGATATAGTACCTCTGAATCGTCCTAAGTTGCTGCTGAAATGACAGGATTCTGGGAAGTCTCATCAATTATGCAAAATTAATAATTATTGTACAATTTGGCAATACTATTTACTATATTATGTATTATGTCACCAACACATGTGTTGTATACATAACTTTGCTTCTGCTAAATGTAACACAAAAATGCAATTTCTATTATCATTATTATAACTTCCATATATACGCCTTACTTTATTATGTAGTTGGTTATTCTGTTTGAGTATCACCACATAGCACGTAGTAATCATATTCTCATGCATAATTAATATCATAAATAGATATGTTTTTAATAGCTTCAGTTAATTATTGGGTCGTTCTCTTGAACATCTACAATGCATGCAATCTACAGAAAGCTTTATAGGGAAATGGGAACTCAAAATACATAGTTTAGCTATCCCAGGATTTCTCATGTAGACAGATTTCCTTGCGTTAAGGAGCGACAAAACTTCAAATTATCAGTAAACCGAGCCTACTTTTTGAGGTAGACCAATGAGGGTAACCCACGTGAGGAGACAACATATCAAAATCAGTCTATTCAGTACATCTCGTTTATAGTTACAGTAATTTCTGAATTTTCTGGATGTCAGCAACAGCAACAACATTGACTTACAAATGTACGTTGCTTAACGAAAAGAAATTATTTACTGAAATGGTGTGCCTAACCTAAACTTTAGTTTTTTCTTGGAAGTACATCGGCCACCGCCACCATCGTTAGGATTTCTAAATAAAGCTGATAATCAGTTTAGGAATATAATTTTGAATCGGAATACTATACTATTGTTTGTATATTTGTGATTTTACATTTCGAGATTTAAGTGGTAATCAGCTAAACCAACTTCCAACAGTTCCAACTAGTCTCTGCACTGAAACCGGATACATTATAATCAAAATCAAAAGACAAGATCCAGTCAGTATTATGTGTGGCGTTTAGCTGTCAGCTGTGGTGTGAGATTTTAAATCATCTTTATTTTCAAACAACTGATCAACGCAAATCCGTTCAATCCCAGGACAAATAGTATCAGTTACGATGTTAATCGAGATTAGCAAGAAATTAGATATTTTTGCGTTCCTACTCCCCTGGATGAGCATAATTGCATGTCCAGCAGGTATGCCACATCACATAATAAATATGTTTCTTATCTATCTTATTATGCTGATTAATATTGTTAAAATCATAACAAATCAAATGCTAAATGTTTTCGTGGATTCAATATTTTGTGCTTTGACATTTGAAATATGTAATATTTTTGATTTACAGGTGTTGACAGCGGTACTGCTGATGTTCACAAACATTTAGAAATGGGCCGGATCCATTTAGAAAATCGTCAATTTTCTGATGCCTTAACACATTTTCATGCTGCAGTTGAGGGGGATCCCAGTAACTATCAAATTTATTACAAAAGAGCATTAGTCTTTATGGCACTAGGTAAAGACATTGTTATTTTCGATTTATATGGTTTATAATTGATAATCAACCCACGTCCGAAGTTCTTGTAACTTGCTGAACGTGCGCATAATTAATGTGTATAGTACTTAAACATATGCTTGCCTTTAATTATTACAGGGAAGTACAATCAAGCCCTCAAAGATTTGGATAAAGTTATTGACCTGAAGTCTGATTTCCCCGCGGCTATCTTGCAAAGGGCTAATCTGCTTCTTAAACAAGGCCAACTAGGACAAGCACATATCGATTTTGAAAATGTGGTATGTTGGATAGTTATTAAACACTAATGTTATGTTGTTACGGTCGGTGTCGGTGTCGGTACATTTGATTATTCATTGTATCATCTTTTTGTTGGATGTGTAGTTGAGAGTGGAGCCACACAATTTAGACGCCAATAATGGGTATGCTGCTGCAGATGCTGCACAAAGGGATCTAGATGAAGCAAAATACTATGTTGACATACGAGATTGTCACACAGCCATTGATATGCTGACAAGGTTAATGGAAGTATGTCCATGGGACCCATCCTTACGACGAATGCGATCAGACTGCTACATGGATTTGGGAGATGCCCAACATGCAGTTTCAGATCTACGATTTACAACAAAGCTGGTTACCGACGACACAGACGGATTGTACAGATTAAGCTCTATCCAATACCAGCTAGGTGAAGTTGAAGATTCATTAAGAGAAATTCGTGAGTGTCTTAAATTAGACCCCGAACACAAGCATTGCTTCCCATTGTACAAGAAGTTGAAAAAGATAGGCAAGTTTATGGCGGATGCTGAGAAAGAAGGAGAAAATGAGCAATTTGCCGAGTGTGTCTCAGATATTAAAAAGGTAAATTATTAATTTCCCCCAATCTTTAATACAATCTTGGGTATTGAAATTGAATGATGTCTAAATATTATGGTTTATTTTAGGCTCTGAAAGTAGATACTCATACTCCTCCAATGGTTGATTGGAAATTGCGGCATAAGCTGTGTTGGTGCCACTTAAAAAATGGCGACGGTCCACTTGCAGTTGAACACTGTACTGAAGCATTAAAATTTAGAGAAGAAGTCGATTTACTCTGTGATCGGGCAGAAGCCCACCTCCTTTCTGATCTCTTTCCAGAAGGTACAATTATTTCTTTATAATTTTCTGTGGACATATTAAGAACATATCATCTAATTCCATTCTTATTTCGTTACCTTTTCGTCGATGCAGCAATTGAAGATTACCGTAGAGCCCTAGACTTAGAAGAAGACAATCGAAGAGCTCGAGATGGAATGCAAAGAGCTCAGAAATTGCAAAAACAGTCAAAGAAGAGAGACTATTACAAAATACTTAATGTAAAAAGAACAGCGAATAAGCAAGAAATCGTTAAAGCATATAGGAAAGCAGCCCAAAAGTGGCATCCAGACAACTTCCAGGGCGACGAAAAGAAATCAGCGGAGGCAAAATTCATCGATATCGCCGCTGCCAAAGAAGTTTTGACTGATCCAGAGAAACGTGCAAAATTCGACAACGGAGAAGATCCCTTAGACCCTGAACAGTCTGGTGGTCATGGTCAGGGCTTCAACCCTTTCGCTCATTTTCACTTTCAAAATTCTGGTCCTTTTCATTTTAAGTTTCATTAATAGTATCAATTGCCTAATATCACAATTTAATTATTTTGATTTAAAGGGTTCGACCGTGACGTTCGAAGTGAGAATGTTGTTTATGTATTTCGTTATGAGATGTGAGTGTGAGTGTTCCGTGACATGCTGTTAATACTGTACCATATTGACAGAATATTTGTGACTTAATCAGGTGTGAGCGCAGTACTGCATTTCATAAAAGTAATAACTTCGAGGAGCTTGACCCACTGTCATAGTCAGTGCCAAATTTAGTTAGTTTACGTTATGGGATGGGAAATATGGGGATATCCAGTTTGGTTTTAAAAGGTTCATTTCATGGCATGGTGGTAGTGGGATCAAAAGAAATCTTTATTTATTTGTGTGTATTGTATATATTTTCAGGACTGTGATTGTTGTCAATTATTTATGTAGAAAGAGGTACCTAACTAAATATCAGTATCGGCGCTATTCGTTTTAACTTTTAGTACTAATATCTGTAAAAGCAGTGAAAAATGGATAGCCATACAAACAAGTCAATAATACATTAATTACCTTTATACATTAGATAAAACCGAAAGTATAAGCTTTATTTGGTGCCTATATTTATTGAAGATTTTGTCTTTTGTGGATGAAATCTTTTGTTTCTTTTCAGATTTTAATGATTTCTGCTTTAGGTTTTACCATTTACTAACCGTAAAGATAACGGGTGCTTAATTTCATACTAATTCAAAGAAATTAAATTAATGTAGGGGTTGATTGTTAGCTTCCCGATTGTCCAAAAATTAATGCAAATAAGTCATTTTCGTTTAAATTCGCAATAATGACTTAATTACATTATTATGCCGTGTTAATCTTGATATTATAAAGGAAGTAGGTAGTATTCTATCTATCTCGATCTGTTACTGATAACAATTAAAGCTCATAGGAGTGCAATATGCAATATTATTTACTTCAAAACTTTACACGCATGGCATGAATGAGTTTTTTGTGGTAGTAAATAGTCAATTAATTGTCTAAGCTTGACCCGACCCCCAGTAGTGAGGTGTTGCGTGTTACTTTCTTGAACAACTTGTATATTTTTTGTGACAAAATACAGCCTCTTGTAGCCGTAGCAAAAGCTTAATATTGATGGCCATTCATTATTACAAATATGTTTGTCAATATTGTTCAGTTTCATATTCAGTGATATTAATCGATAATAATATTATGTTACAAATAGTACATATTTCAGCGCTGCAATCGTAAGAAATAACAATATTAATTACGAGAGCACTTACTTGTAATTTACATCTATTTTTTCCGTTTAAGAGCAGCTGCAAGTGAACATTTAAAAAGGAATGTGTAACATATAGTTAATCAGTTCCCTGTACATAATCTACATATAAATAAATATGTGAATGTGACCGGGGACCATTGGACAAAATAAAATTAATGATAACCCTTGTAATGTTTAATTATTTATTGTAATACCAGCAGAATAAAAGCCTTCTGAATTGCTAGGCTTGTAGTTCCTAGGAATGTGAATGAAAGGGAGAACAAAATGCTAACTTCCTAATCTAAAATACAATTTTAATAAATGAATTACTAGTGATAGTTAACGTTGACTGTACTCAAATGACATGTATACAGAAAATTGTACTATATCATTTCGTATACCTATGTAGTTCTTTATTCGTTGTCAATTGTTAATCTACGTAATAGTAATATCGTATTTAGATTTACTCAACTAGAAAGGTAAAAAATTGTACTATGTGTCTGCGTAAATGAATACAAAAAACACAAGTGTAATTATTAATAATAGTTGTGCTTGTGTATGTTGGTAAATAGTGCTGACGTGGTACTAGTACCCTACCAATAATATGACTGCGAGTTATAAAAGTAAGTTAATGAGTAAATAAATAATGAAAATAAATTAATTGTTTGTTACGTGTAATCAAACCAAAAAAGTTCTGAGAATATTGGATAAAATTAGCATAATATACATGAAGATAACACTGTGTGTATTGCTGCTACTAATAAAAATACAAATACTGCACCACCGTAATAAACCGTTTGCTACAAATATTGTGACTTTCTTTTTCAGTTCTCTACAACGATCACAAATGAGTACTTTCGATAATCGCAATTGAATTTGTTCGTTTATTTAGTTACATACTAGTTTTGGGGTGAGCTAACTACGCTTAGCAATCCAACTTTTAGAAAGTCTTGCCTCAATCAGTGGCATTCCATCCCATCCAGTCCATACAATCCGTACCGTGTGGCATAATATGGTATGTAGTAATCTAGTCTATAACATTCATTCGCACTTTAAAGAATTTTATCCGAAAATGATTTCTGGATACGGCTGACGGCTACGTATGAGACCATAAAGAATAGGATACAAACCCAGCATATTTTGTTAGCTGTTAATAGCTCTTAGGTGCCATAAGTACTAGCCTTATATTTTATATACAATCAATAAGACAGTCTTTTAATTTTATTTTTTAGCTATTTCAGAAGCTTTAGCCTAACTACTACAGTATTAATGCTTTATTACTCACGGAATCACTTAAAATTGGAGCTGTCGACTTACTGACTTACACGTTTTAAAGAATTAGCAATAGATTATAGATGCATAGAGATGCAGTTTATATATTATAGCTTCCTAGTAGGAAATTATAGCTATAAAATTATTAATGTTTTCGTTGTTTTGACTAAATACAAATAATAATGGCTGATGATTGCTTTAAGATCATAATTGCAAGACAGTTTAAGTTTAACCAGATTAAATCTAGTTTTTCTCGCACTAGAATTATATGTAAATAGGTATACTCTTATTATGATTATCTATTTATAGAAAAAAACTTTTAGCTATAATATATAATTATAATAATTGCTTTACTCGAATTATATACCCAATTAATTGTGAAAAATGTAATCGATGAGTATTAAAGAGGAGCAAGTGAGATCAAGTGGAGTTTTTGGCCAATCTAACACCATAATGTTACTTACCATCACCATCACCATCGCTTGTACGAGAATTGAAAATTACTCAGTATTTATATCGTGAAGACCACGCTTTGTCTTGTTAGTGTAACCATTGTTGCGTAAGCCAGATTATATATTTATGCAAAAGTAGTATGTATTGGCAATAGAGCGGATAGCGGAACACCTGAAATATAATAGGCTTGCCTGTGGCAGTGTACAGTGTAATGTTAAATTAGTGTCTGGATAAATTCTAATGCATTCTCATTCAAGTAGTAAAGGAAAAGAAAAAAAGTTTATCTAATCTCATAATATTATGTTCTACTTCTAACACGTATGTATAACAAACTAACAAAGTAAAAGTAATAAATACCTATTGTATAGGTGTATATCAGTATGTACTATCATTCCATCCCATGTGTTTAATGCAATGAAATAATAGGAAAGCTATTTTGTATACCTAATAGGTATCGACAAATATGTAGGTACAGTACAAACCTCATATAGGGGCCCGGTTATTAGGGAAACCCAATATAAGGGGCAGATTTTAAGACCCTGTTTGGTCTACCTACACTGTATAAGAGCCTACCAGAATCATTCTAAATCGTGTATAAGGAAAAACCTCCTATTAGGGACAAATTGAACGTTTTCGGTCCAGATTTCTGTGTATATGGGAATTTTTGACGACTAGTTTTATTAGATATTATTTTTTTCCTTCACTCGTGAATGTATGCTGTATCGCGTATCAGCGTAGGCTAAAGTTTAAATTACATATAGTATTATTATAGCATATATTTTTAACACACTAGCACTAACTTTTTTACATTCACATTCCTTTTCTCGACTAACTAAACACACATTAATTATTTTAATATTTAAGGACAAAGGATTCTTCCAATTGCAATGGGCGAAATATTTTGTCATCGGAAGAAACATCAGAAATAAAGGTACATCTAATTCATTTAATATCTAGGTAACTCAGCATTACATTTTATCCACATTGCGCATTGTATAATATACCTATAGTTATTGCTAAATGATTTCATAGTATCAATTTTTTAATCGCATCTTAAATGAGCATGTCCGATATAATTCATACTGTATAAGGAATTCCCCTATATTACATAAAGGATTCCCTTATACGGATACAATGGAAATCCATTTTGTGTGGTTTGCAATGTAGTTGTAGTAATCGCAATGTTATGTGTGCATGTATGCATGTATGCGAATGAATAAAAGAAACTGGGATTTTGATGTCCTATTTATTATATATGAAGAATCTTTAAAGTAAGTCCACGTAAGTTCATAAGCAGGCAGCCTTGAGATCTTGGGTGGGGCAATTGGCATGGCATAAGCATCTCCGTATCTTCTTATCTATCAACAATCACAGCAGAACACAATAACCAAACGTAATATCCTAACACACTCCAGCAGTTTCTTTTGCTTTACATTTACCTGTCTGACACAATAATACAATGCACACTAATTTTCTTTAAAAGAATTTCTGTTGCATATTATCTTACTACTAATTATGCCAATTTTAATTACTTAATGTAGAGGGTTAAATAATATGTATTCATGTATTATACAATCTGTAGGAATCAGAGGTAAATAATTATCAAAAATATTTATAAAGCAGGTAGGTAGGTTGTATATTTAAAGAAACCGTACCATTTTTACTTTACTTGGACAATCCTGGGTCCAGGTCTAGCAAAAACTTTAGGGTAATTGAGTCTATTACCATTGCATTGCAAGCATATAGGTATATTATTGTAGCATACATTCTAACTTTTCTGACTCTAACCGTGGGAAGGCGAGCACATAAAAATGACCTAATTTATAGGTATTTGCAAAAAAGTACAGATAAAGGATGTCCTCATAATATGGCCAACAACATCCTTGGTATCTATAAGATAGCCAAAAATGAAAACCGGATTTCGTTTCTCCAGCATATTTTCGCTGCTGTTACTACTAGCATAAAATAGGTAGTCGTGTATCCGCGCAGTAGGCCCCAGAATTACAACATTAGTATTTATTTGGTGCCTAGTTTAGGTTTATACTTAATACTAAATAGAAATTGAGCCCATAGATTCTTTTGTATAATAGGGTCTCCATTCTCCATATATTCAATGAATTTTTGTGGTTGTCTGGATCTGAACGACTGGATTCTTGTGGTAGACTTGCACTTGCTGGAGGCTTTGTCTAATTTGTGCTGGTTTGGCATAGTAAAATTTTTTATCCATAGTAAATAATGAGGCGTGGTCTTTTTCCAGAGCATACCATGGATTATAGTTTACAAAGTTACCTAGCTAAACATTACATAATACTTGTAGCATTTAAAAATATTCTATTATTTGTTCTTTTACACCTTAGGTGTCATTTATGAGTGATAAATATTAATTTTTTTTACTAGAAATAGTAATAAACTATAAGTAAGGATTAGATATATTATTAGAGAGTTAGTTAAGTAAAACTCAAATTCCAAAAATCTCACAATTTATAAAAAGAAATGTGTTATACGTTATAGGCAATGTAAATACCCATTTACATGAATACATACGTGTACCCTGCTTTCATAACTGTATCTCAAAGCTTATGCAGATTATCTAACTAGAGTTAACCTGGAATAGCTGTATTATTATGAGTGATATAATTTGTGTTATTATAACTGTTGTATGAAAGTGAGACTGAAATTGAGACATATAGTAATTTAAGGTACCGTACGTACCTTACTTATGTTTATATTATGTAGAGTACGTATAGCTGAATAAAATACGCATTGTTAGTACTACGATAATAATTACATGACAAACCTGCAATAGTGACCACTATATAATAAAACTTAACGCTACTACTTGTAAATGTACAATTTTGATACACACGCCTTATGGAGACGCTTCATTAAAAGATTCATTGTTGGTTGCTGCAATCCACTGTAATATATTATTTGCATCCATCACAACATTTGCATTAACTTCAAATGAGATAAGAGGTAAAGTATTCTTTTTTACACCAAAACTAAGTAAATTGAATTGGAGCGAATTAACACAGGGAGGAGTTGTCTGTGTGTAGGAACTCAAAGTTCTTTTCGTCTGTAGGTGCAATTCTAACCTGATTCCATTGTCAAGGGCACATACCAGTATGCGATGAGTACATGCAAAATCTATGGTGGGTAGCATTTTACATATATTAGTTTGTCCAGTTTATATTATACGACAAATATTCGAGCTCTCCAAACCGTTGCAATGCTTCGTATGGTTATGCTGAGATTGTGGTCAATTTATACAAAGTATAAAGGCAAAAACCATAAACTAACGCTGGAATTACATACATGCATATTCATAGAGCTCACGTCAGCAAGGTAGCTGTTTCCCTTTCCCTCTTGTTACTGAAGACAAATCCAAGACAATTACGCTAGTTAAATACACTGAATTGTATTTTAATTCAATAAAAAACACACACACACGCATGAAGGAATGGGATTGGAATATGTAGGATAGTGAATTGTCGAACTGAAATTGCGATTGCAATCGATGCAAAAGAAAACTGACGTTAGTAACTTGTAAAGAAACTACGACTACATAACAATATCACATCTTAGCTATACCTACTAAGTGCTTAAGTAATTAAAGTGTAGAAGGATTATCACTAGCATTACCTATAAATAAATAAGTATTCCTCCTCTTTCTAATGACCAGATAACTTACCTAAGCCGTCTTGTTTATGCATCGTTACACATTACACACTGGATGGGCGATACACATACGTATGTAGCACTATATCTTAAGGTATACACACTTTGCTATTCACGATAACCACATCACAAACATAAAGGAATTCTAATTCATTTACCACGAAAGAAGCTGCTACAAATTCCAGTTTTATGACTGATATACCTATATTAGAATAACCGTGTACCTTAATCGTGAAATGAATCTTTTGTCTTGATGAGTACATGCAAAGCACAAGCGAACCGGAGATTTTTTGTCCATGGGATGATCCACTACTACAAAAATGGATCACATTTCATTATGGCTATTTGCTTTGCATCATAGATTAAGTTAACATACGATGGGCAATAACTGCTAAGGGTGGGATTCCTTTCCCACTTGCTTTTTTGACTTCACCTTTTATCTGAAGTATATAAAGAAATTCCTAAGCGCTCCTCGGCCATCAGTTCTTCTTTTGCTTGTTCGGAGAAACAGTATCCACACAAATCCAAAAATCATCATGAAGGTCCTTGTAAGTGTTCTCAACTCTAAAGTGCCTCCCTCCTTATATTAATTAAACTATTAAAGTGTTTGTTAATCAGTGAGATGGAATGGATTCTGAAAATAATATTTGATACGAATTTTAGGTCATTTTGGCTGCTTTCGGAGCCGTCGCCTCGGCACAACAAGTCGTCGTAGGAGGACTTCCACAACACTTCAACTACGGATATTCCGCCTTTGCACCAGCCTTTCAATATGCTGCCCCAGCCGTTCAATATGCTGCCCCAGCCGTCCATTATGCTGCCCCAGCTGTCGTTGCCCCAGCCGTCACCAAGACCCAAGTGAGTGGATGTCAATTATTTGTAGATCCATTTGATAACTTTTAAAAGTGATACTTACTCAATTTTCTACTTATTATTTCTAGTACCACGCCCAAGACGAACTCGGCCAGGCTTCTTACGGTCATGCTGAGCCAGGTAATATCCTACGCAATATTTATTACTTTTTTAATCTTGATATTCTTCAAAAATGTGATTACTCAGAATGGATTCTAATGCATGAATTCCTTTTTGTGAATTAAATAGGACAAGCTCATGCTGCTTTCAGAGACGCCAACGGTAACGTTCGTGGAAGGTAAATATCCTACTATTATTAACGTAAACAGATTTTTCAACAGATTTTTAAGATTTTAGAGGTTACTTACCGTTATTTTGCTTGAAATCTTTACAGCTACGCTTACATCAACCCCGACGGAAACGAAATCCGTGTCAACTATGTCGCTGGACATGGTGGATTCCGTGCCGAAAGTAACGCTCTTCCTCAAGCCCCAATTGCTCATTTGGCTCAACCCCTCCCAGTTCAAGATACCCCTGAGGTACATTAGCATTTTCTAATTATCCTTTAAAACATTATTTCAAAAGCTTTTGAACGATTAATTAATAAAAATACTATAACAGGTTGCTGCTGCCAAGGCTCAACATTTCGCTGCCGTAGCTGAAGCTCAAGCCCGTGGTGGACGTAAGAAGCGTGGTGTCATTGCTGCCCCAGCCTTCCAATTTGGAGCCCCTGCTTTGACCTACTCCGCCGTTTCTCACCCAGTCATTGCCCAACAAGCTTTTGCCGCTCCAGTCGCTTATTCCACCTACGCTGCTGCCCCAATTGCTCAGACCTATGCCGCTGCCCCAGTTGTCCAGACCTATGCCGCTGCCCCAGTTGTCCAGACCTATGCCGCTGCCCCAGTTGTCCAGACCTATGCCGCTGCTCCAATTGCCGTCGCTCCAGCTCAACCACTCCGTGAAGCTGTCCTTACCAAGGTTGTCAACACCCCCGGACACGCTGTCAGCTACCGCGTCGACTAAACAACCACAAATTCTATTACCTGCATACAAATTAGTTTTTATGTAAAAAATACTCAGCCAGTCATTTACTATTACTTGTACTCTCATAGACGCTGCATTTCTTTTTTATACTGTTGACTTGTGCATTTTTGGATACATGTAATGATTCCTGAGGGTAATCAGTATTTTTTGTTGAATTCCTTGTTGCCTCTTCGTCATTGTTCCTTCTTGTTATCTCTCATTTCTGCGATACTGTTGAACTGTTATAATCTATATCAATATCTGAACCTTGAACTGACTGTTAAGGATTTTTTCGACTAGATTTCTTATCCAGGAAATGGGTCAAATAAATCTACCTTTCTATCTTTGCTCAATGAGTTTTGTATGCTTTTCATAATTTCATCAAAATTTGCAATCATTGTTGTACATAGTGCAAACCTACACTACAAAGCTTACCTTTGTCAGTCTTGTACTCGATTTATCCTCCTGGACAAACGTACATACAGCATATATAATTTTGCACATATAATAGACGATTTTATGTGCACCTCTTTAGACTGCATTGCATGGTAAGGCACAAGCCCAAACTTAACACATCCGAGGAGCATGCTGTAGCATTACAGGCTTAAGTACACACTCCAGATATTGCATGCGGTATTCGTTTGTCTTACAAGCAGACGTGAACCTCACGGCACCTTCTAAAGAGGTACGTACAAAATTACCTATTACTTTGGAGCATTTTAAGTATTTTTGCATTTAAATAATACACATGTACAAATGTATTATTTAATGTATAGGTATTAATGTATTGTATGTACTAATGTCACTATAATGAGGAGTACATTCAACCAGCCTTGTAAACACGTAAATCTATTGTTTCATATCCGAATATTGTAGTGCGCATTAATTTGCATTTTGTCCACCACAGTTATACTCATATACTCATATACTTACGTTGCATAGAAATAACAGTTTGTTCATACTTCCCAAATAAAATCCAGTGTCAGTCTATAACGATTTAAACAAAAGGTCAAGGCAGTTGCCAAACACATGCCATATTTACATGTACTTGAATGCACTGCTTTTAATAAAACTGGATAAAAAACAGACGAAACAATAACTTCAAGGATATAAATAGAAATGCTAAAGCTAAAACGATACTAATAAATGTATCTATGCTTAGAATGAGTAACTCATTTCCCTATATTAGTTATAAGAGCCTTTGACCCAAATTGTCTAATTAGTTTTAATTTAAGTCGCAATATGAACTGGTATTTGACTGCAATTATTGAGCTATAGTGATTTAGAGATCAAATTAATTATGTACAATTATGTATACTATATGATATACGCTACGGTGGCTAGTTTTTCTCATGAAGGTTCTGCGAAGCGATGCACCCGTAGTATAAAAAGCGTCTGCAATAGTATTCAGTTCAGTAAACGAAACAATTTTACATTTGGAAAATGTCCAAAGAAATTTTTTACATACATTCATTAACCATTTAAAACTAACTAATAATATTCTTCAGTCTACCAATACTAACAATTTACAGGTAATTTCGTAATTTCTACTTGGCCAAATAGAAAATTGTGTTAAATGGTGTACCAAATGGCTTAGTACTATTAAAATCATATACCACAATATATAAAGATAATTTAAATTATTATTGTTTCGCAGAGTATGGCATCCTTTTCGTATTGGATTTTTGGAATCCTAATGGCTACCTTCCTAATAGTGGACAACAGATTGTGCACTGCAACTGCTACAGGATACCACACTGCTAACAACAATGAATTGTTGCGTCATGTATCTCACCAAATGAAATCCAATACTGTAGAAATAAACGGCATAAATTCACCCAGTGAGATTTTGAGCAGAACTAAAAGAATTATCCCAATTGCATACTATAAGTCTAGAAGAAATAAATCCCACAGTAGAAGATACGGAAGAGGGAAGGGGTGAACATTTATTTATATAATCTATAACAATAATATAGTAAGTAGCAATAGTAATACATAATGTGTACCTTTTATTTTTGGTAAATTGTTAATTTTAGCGAGCTGTATATGAATACCTATATTATTACTTAATTATACGTTTGTAACTAATGTAACTATCTATTATGCAACCAACAATACAATACTATAATTAAAAATATCATACCCTTAGTACACAATTATTTGTAAACTTTCTATACAACAATATTTATAAGGAATAAATGTGTATTTCAAAATTGTAATATGTTAAATTATCTACACTTTCAACTTTTTGCACATAATTTTATATTCCATTATCAATTACTTACCTATAGTGACACAGTATTGTTGATAGATAAAATTACATGCTGCTTGTCTATTTTGCCTCCTATTACTTACCTAGTGACACAACGGACAATTCAAAGGCTTTTAGAAGGAAGTATTTACTGCAATTACTAGTTAATATCTCAGAATTTGATACTCCGGAGAATTTTTCCACTGAGGCCTACTACATAACTACGTAATTGTAGGATACAAATTCTGATTTAGTTATGATTCTTATGTTTAGTAATGTACAAAAAATTTATGACTATAATGGGTTGGGCACAGTCATTATAGCATAACTTTTGTTTGGTATCTGCTGATCAGAATGTGAGGGAATGGG
Organism: Tomocerus mixtus; assembly: GCA_034694165.1. Classification (NCBI taxonomy): domain Eukaryota; kingdom Metazoa; phylum Arthropoda; class Collembola; order Entomobryomorpha; family Tomoceridae; genus Tomocerus; species Tomocerus mixtus. The sequence continues at coordinate 57,628 of JAQFYC010000259.1, forward strand.
GAATTTGATATATAGGTAGTAGATTTTGATATTGATATGCATAATAATTTTGTGTCTCATGCCCAAAGTTATGTTTATATCCCATTACGTCCCATTACGTGTACACTGTACAATGCAATGGGGTTTCCATGTTATACGCAATGGACAAAATACGTAATTAATAAGTAATGTAGACAATTAATCAAATGTGAATATAATACTTATTGCAAATATGTCGCTATCCATTGAATGCAGGAATGGATTCCACTCCCCTATTATGATTCAGTTTTGCTTATTAGGGAAGATACGTTGGTGACCTTGCCATTTAAATGATAATGAAGACTCTCTTTTGTTGGATCCTGTATAGCTAAACATGATTTATTGATAGGTTCTAGACTCAAATGGTGCTCTGTCTAATTATATACTAAAAAATTCCCCACTGGTCAGATACATAGGTTCTGCTCAGCCTTCTTTGAATGAATTTTTTCTAAATTCGCAGCCAATACATTAGCTATACCTTACATAAAAGTTATTGATATCGCATATTAAGTATCTATGTATCTTTCCATGCAAATATGCTCCAATAACGCAAGATTATCTAGGATGAATCAAAAGTTTTGCAAAGATGGTAACGATATTTTTGATAGATATGCTTTAAACTTTATCAAAGGCACACACGCGTATTGTTTAGATTTAGATTATACAAAAGATTTTCTTTGGTAAAAGAATTTAAGAATATTATGTATTTGTAAAAAATGCAGATACAGTCTTAGTAGAAACAGAAGATTGTAAGACAATAATACAATAATATTGAAAAGATAAACAGAGCAAAGGAAAGGGAGACGAAACACATATTTGAGGGATAAAACTAAAAAGAAAGAATAGGAGATTTTAGAATATTTAGGAAGTACAAGGTGGAGAAATAGAAGAAAATTGAAAACGGAAAGTGTGGATACGGATTAAAGGAAAGTATTTAAAGATTCAAGAAGGCGAAGTAAGGAAATACTTTGGAAATATTGAGAGATTTGGAAATAAGAAGAAGAATACACTGAAAAGAGTTCTGATAGGAAAAGTAAATTCTCAAAACGAATAGAGACAGTACAAAAATCAAGTCTTTAAGGTAATATTGACAGTGAGCAAGAGAGTATTTGTTTTTCGCAGTTATAGCGGGTAGAATACAATTTAGAGCACTTAATCCACACGGTAGCTGACAGCGTGTCCGGGTGTGTTGACAACCTTGGTAAGGGTAGCCTCACGAAGTGGCTGGGCGGCAGCAACGGCAATTGGAGCAGCGGCGTAGGTCTGGACAATTGGGGCAGCGGCATAGGTCTGGACAACTGGGGCAGCAGCGTAGGCGGAATAAGTGTATGGGCTGATGGCGTGATGGGCAATAACTGGGTGAGAAACAGCGGAATAAGTAAGAGCTGGGGCAGCAACGGCGGAGTAGGTCAATGGAGCAGCGACGGTGTAAGCAACACCACGCTTTCTCCTGGAGACGACGACTTCAGCGGGCTTGGCTTCCTCAGCGGCCTTCTCGGCGGCTTCCTCCTTCTCGGCGGCAGCATTTCGGACCAGTGCTTCTTCAACAGCCTTAGCATGAGCGGCACGGGCTTCGGCAACCTGGGTAGATGCAAAAGAAAGTTGCTCATTCTTCGTTCAAGATCATTTGAAAAATTATAATAAGTATTAGAAAATGATTAGAGTCTTTAATTACCTCTGGAGTATCTTGAACTGGAAGTGGAGCTATGAGGGGTTCAGTAATTGGAACAGCTGGTGCTGTTGAAAATTAAATACGAAAGTGCAAATTTAGAAATAAAATGGAGATATTGACACGGGAATTTTAAATAATTAGGATTCAGATCAAATCTTACCAACGGGGAGAGCATTGGACTCAACACGGAACCCGTTAACGGCATCGGCGACATAGTTAACTCTGACCTATAAATATGAAACAGCAATTAAGGATTAGCTTGCAATCCTTTGTTCAAAGTTTCAATCCAACTTTAGACGCTGCAAAAGGAATATCATTCTAAAAGAATATCCATTATTTCCATACTTCCTTGCCGTTGGGGTCAACGTAAGCGTAGCTTCCACGAACATTTCCGAAAGCGTCTCTCAAGGCAGCGTGAGCTTGTCCTGGGTGAGCATATCCATAAGAAGCTTCTCCCAATTCGCTTTGTGCGTGGTACTGAAACGATAAGTCATCGTAAAAATTAATACACTGCATATTATTGAAATCGAATTAAAATTTCATTCACAGTTATGCGAGAAATGCATTTACTTGAGTTTTTGTGACAGCTGGGGCTACAATTGGAGCAGAGTATACAACTGGAGCAGAGTACTGGATAGCTGGAGCGGCAGCGTACTGGATAGCTGGAGCAGCAGCGTACTGGTAGGCATGGGCTCCGAAAAGTCCATTGTTATAAATGAGCTGAGGCTTAGCATAGGCACAAGCCAAAACTGCGGCCAAAACAATCTGAATTCGAAAAATATTCACAAATTATTAAAGAAATTCAAAATTTCAATTCAATGAACTCTTAAGAACAGATTTAGTAATCAGATTAGCTTACGAATTTCATGATGGAAGGTTTAGTTTGTTGTAATTGTCCAGAAGAAGCAAAGGACCGAAATGATTTGATGCTCCAGTTGGGACTGCTCACCTCTTTTATACATCAGAGAGAATCCCACCCTGATCTTCATTCTCATTTTTTCACAATTAAAAATCTAGCATAGCTTCGATCTAGAAATACTTATACTTATGTACGATACGACTAGCATTAAGTTTCATCCTTAATCTTAAGCTGTTTATGTAACAACGTTTTCGCTCTAGTTTGTCATGCCTTGCCATTATAATTAAACAGCACTGGATACACAAGTTTCTGTTTCATGTACATACATATGCTGTATTTGTAAGTGGTTTATACACATTTTATTGTTATTATGGTACACCGTATTTCTTGCTATAAAGTAAAGCATGTGTATTGGTCTGGACTGTGGACTAGACATGGAGCCATAAAAGGCGAGGTGCCCCTTGGGTTGAGGTTTACGGAAAAATCCTTATCCAACTATAATTACCTTAAGCTTACAATGTCAAAGTCACACACACACGCATACGGTAGCATTATTAGTACATCTACGTAGGTCGCCTTACATTACATTTACTTTTTATAGTTAGGCTAACCCCAACCATTAAACATCTCTGGATTTTGTCAGGAAAAAATGGGGAAGGTACAAGGTACAATTCAATACATATTGCTTAGGTTTACTTATGCATATTTGCATATCGACATTATAGGATCAGATAACAGCGTTCGCAATCATCCAGTTAACTCAACTATGTAGTACAATCATAGGCTTGCCAGATATGACGAACATTTGTGAACTGAGTCCAATATGGACTATGGAACTATAAATATTAACAAGAATCAGTGATATAAGACTTACCTTAATAGAGACAATCCATAATTACGACGCATACAGTTTAAGAGGATACTACTCGGGGTTCCTGGAAGGTAGATGTTTCATGCATTGAGATATCGTGCTCTATGTTGCACAGATTGCAAAAATTAAAATAATAGTGTAGTGGGAGCGCCCAAAATTGTAAATATCTTGCATAAGTTGCCCTTAAGTGCTCCAAAACTGCAAATATTTTACATAAAGTCACAAAAGTGAAAATATCTTATCTAATTTGTTCCAAATAGGTGAAGCGCCCAAAAACTGCTAAATTTGAAATATGAAAACTTTGAATAGCAATATTTACTTATAGCAGTAAACAAAAAGATTAAACACTGAAAAATATTGTTTTATTTTAATGTAATAAGCAGTAACACAGTAACAGACGCCCTAAAAGCTTTAGCTTACCTATTTGTATTAGAAAGGATGAATAGTATATTTTCTTAAATCGGGTTAAAATGGGCCTAAGGAAATATGGCAAAGCTGAGTGTACTGTTGTACAGTGTACTGAGTGTACCATCCATTGAAAATCACTTTTAGCTGTCTCGCTATAAGATCACTCTGCATTGTCTATATGTCCATAATATAACTAATGTACTTAAAGTTACGTCAATTTGATCGCGCATGGTGTCATTGTTAGTGATTCTTTCCATGTCATCTATTCCATCATTATAAAAGATGTCTAAGAACTATGCAAATGTACTACGCTTAACTTTTATCCCATTATTTCAATGCATTTTGCTACTTGGCAAGATATGTATTCATCCATGTTCTCGATAAGACATTTTTCAAGTCGCCCTTGATCCTGTCCACTCAGTTCCTGCCTGTTTCGTTTTACCTAGTACAATTTCACTTGTTACATATATTCACATTACTACAGTGTTGTGTTACTACACTATAATAATGTCATTAGCATCATAAATAAATAAGGCTTAGCTTACCACCCTTTACCCACTCCACTACTTGTTCACGATGTAATGTATAAAAATATCCACTAATTTGCATAACGTTGTCCTATTTTTAAAATACCTCCTACTAACAATTGAGAATGTGACAATATATGTACTTAGTTATCCAAGCCTTATCTGATCATGTTATCTATAGTACAAGGTGTTCATCTAGTTTATAATTAGTTATAGATGACTTAATCAAGTCATAAATTTTATTTATTGTTGATGGTACTTGGAAATTGACAGATTGTTCACTCCGGGCGTTTGCTGTATGTACCTTTTAAGGATTTCTCCCATTTTCCCCGCACAATTGGAGCTTTGACCTTTTCAGTTTATAATAATTAGGATTCAATTACTTCGTATAATATCTTACTTATTAACTTATTCATACTTCACGTGAACGGTTAAATGTTTTAGAGTTTACTACTACACTAATAAGTTATAAGACCTGGGAAAAAGATAATGCAATAGAAGATTAAATTGATATTTTTGTTGACTTCTTGATATTATTCCTGGCTTTGTTATACATATAGATATTGAATTTCCTTGTAGAGAAGACATTTTTAATCATTATAATATGCATTACGTAAATGATCCATATCAGTATTTTTAATATATCCAGGTAGCTTTTCTTGTTTGACAGGTACATTATTTTAAGTAATTAGGTTTTTTAGACCTTAAAATTGTTAGACAATGGCTGCGTGTTGCTAAATTAATTTTTTATTTCTATCACTTATTATTAGCACCCTTGCCCCTACGGACCTATAAATAGTATTTAGACTAGCCATATTACACTGAACGAATGTGATTATTTTGACATTACTGCAAAGGGTGAACTATGTATATATCAAGAAACTGAAGACGCTTAAGAAACTGTCTACAAAATGTAGTTAAATTGAGGAAAGAATGACATAGAGTTATAACGCATTATATTGTAAATATCATCTAGAGTATGGAGTCTGTAGTGTCAATTAAGTAAGTAAAATGTCATGTAAGAGTCAGCGTTGAGAACTAATTAGAGTAACGCGTCCAGGTCCACTGAATTAGAGTGAATTTTCAATGTACCAAGTGTAATATGTAGAATATTAGATCTGAACAACCATAGATAGTTCTTATGAATATTTTTCGGTAATTGGCAAAAGTTCCTTAGCTTAGAATATCCTAAAATGCTATATTATTATATGTAATTTTTAACAAATCAGAAAAAAAGTTGTAATACAAAATGTAATAGAATTTTACTTAGCCCTAGTAAACCAGAGTATGCGTGGCGTAATATTATACAGATTCATACTTGTACTAAAAATTACTACATAAAAGAAATAACTCTCTTTTTCATACAGCCAATGACTAATGGCAAATTGTCAATCTATTTCAATTTGCAATGCAAAGCAGGTGTGTCTGAATAAAAACCAATTTTTACTCTTCAAATCTTTAACAAACATTGTATTAATTATTTGAATGAGTGACAGTGGACGTCATTACATTTTTTCGTGTTCTGGTCCAGATATGTAAGTAAAAAGCTAATAGCTAAAAAGTAAAAGATGTTAATTGAGACAAATCCGTGACTGTTGAATGTATTGTAAATATATACACTTCTTAGCTCTATACAAATGCATTTCATATTGATTTTTATGTCTTTCTTTTGTCTATACAAAGATTAAATTGTATGATCTCTGATAACTATTTACAGATCTTATATTTTAATGTAGTCTTCTTATAATGAAAATTATCTGACTTTATTTGCTCTAAGTATTTGGAAAGCTGGAATAGATTGTGTCCAATTATTTTCTGCCAATGCAAATGCAACTGACCAAACGAAAAATGTCTGTACAATGCAATGATATGCAATCCACAATAAAATGTTGGGTTTTTAATTATGCATACTAAATTAGGCGTATATATTTTAGTACCAATGTACATTATGTATGCAAAAAGTTTCGTTGAAAGGGCTTTAAAAAAGCTAATCAACATGCTACTCAATTAACCTGGGTTTAAAAAGCATTACGTGTTCTATTAAATTAACCTAAACTGGATGATTCATGATTAGCCCACTAATTCTTTAATTCCTTAATATAGAAGTATAAAAACAGGAGTCTTATTGCGTCTTCCATGTGCCTATGATATACCTAGTACTAGTACTATCACATAACTTCTAAAAACGTCTTGTATTATTTGAACGTGAAGTTTGTTATGCAAATGAGTTAACAGCAAATTAGTCTTGTTTGTAGGTATTTTAGGCAAGCGACTCAAGCGAGAAATTGGCATCAGAATGTTGACGTGACATTTTCTTTTGATTTGATGAATGAATTAAATGAAGGAAGTTACAATAGAATCAGAAGAATTGAATTCGATTCTTCTTGGTATGCAAACTATGCATGTTTTATATGTTAAATGGACATCCTGATGACCACACCTTGCTGATTGCGCAGTTAGCGTGGATAGTGTTCATTATCATTATAACAGATCGTTATAATATTATTTACTTACAGTGCACAGCACACAAATCGTTAATATATAATACACAGAAGATGTATTTCTTATTTATTAGTAGTATTAGCATAGAGGAATTGTATATAAGGACATTGGACTGTATTTCGTTTGCATGTAAGTTTTCTTCAGCGACCAACACCTTGCTGTGCTGAAGCCTTCGTATTCGTCGCCCCGTCTTCCATCCTTGTAAAGTCTCGTCCTCGTCTTCGTCTGAATGGACTGAACCTATTGAACTGTACTGAAGTTTGTTAGTCAATCGATATTAAAAATAATTATATATATAATATGATTCAATATATTTAAGTAAGTGTATTGTGTATCCTCCGGCCTACAACATAATATTTATTAAGTAGGTAACTACTTATATTTGACATGTACATAAGTAGGTAGATGAATTACATTTTATGATACATCACATCACATTTACATGTTTACCTACAGAATATTTGTTTGTTACCAAATTTTTTTGTCAAATATGTAACTACTTATATAGCCACTAGCTAGGTGTTTATTTCTTGTATCGTCATCTTAAACTTTAGTTGTAGGAGGTATGTAGTGCATAGTCGCCTTAGAGCACAAAGAGCTGGTTCACTTATTCTTATAGAATGCGAGAGTTGTTGGAGGAAATTCTATGTATAAGTACCAGACATTTTGTCTAAGGTAAGTAATTGTATATGTGTACTATGTACAAAAAATACAATAATTTTAATTATAAGAATATATTGGCTTGTTGTGTCATGCATTATGCCCTACTGTCTTCTAACATTATAAATGCAGCAGTAGAACAAGCACAGCACGTGAATACCAGTAATAGCATAATAAATGATAACGGGGAAAATAAGTATAAAGGGTACATAATATCATTTTAAAAATTTGTTATCAGTTTATGTTTACATTTGTTATGGTAAGCAGAGGTATTTTTGTCAACCATTAAGATAGAAGTTTTCTGAAACATTCAATTTTGTATCCACAAATTACACTTTCTTTAATTTATAACCCTGTTAGACAATTATGATAAATAAATATACGCAATAAAGTATTAGTGTTCTATCAGTATTAAAACTATATCCAATGATTAAGGTGGAAGTGTTTTAATGAGATTAATAAGCTTGGCTTTGTTTGACTAGAGTAGTGTATGTATATATGTAATAAAATATATGAAATATTCATTAACCTAATTAATGTGAGAAATCATATTTGGTTTTAATTGTTGTGGCCATAAATCGGAAGATATTACTTATATAAGATACAAATATGTATGCATAAACTTAAAATTCTATTCATGTCATTATCACTATCATTATCATAGGCTCTGTATATCTGTCAGTTAAATGCAAAATTATTAATGTGCGTGAATAAGTACTGCAACAGAATATACTTAGGTGGTTATATAAAAATAATCCTTATGCAGAAGAATATCCAAGATGCCTAATATTTGGTAACTAAAATATGTAAATTGTACCAAACTTCAGACCAATTATATAAGCATCAATTTATGATATATACTCAAAGATTACACCGTACCGGTGCGGTGAGTCATTTTATTTATGCTTATACAGGGAGACAATTTGAATGGGCATTCAATGATGGTTTGGATTCGGTTCGTTCGTTGCGTTCGTGTAGGTAGAGTAGGTGTATACAGCGTTACAGTTACATAATAAAGCGAAATGATAAATCCTGTGTTATGTAGTAGGAGTAGATATAAATGAAGGTGATGCACAATTTGCCCAGGCATGCAGGTGTAGCTTTTGCCAGGGACATACACAGTAGATCTACATACAGTCATCCAGTGTTTGTGTTTGAGTTGTTGTTGTGACGTATATAGAGACGCAGACGCTAAGCTAAACCATAAAGCTAAAGCTAGTAAGTGGCTGTATGGAATCGACGCGAGATTTTTTAACGCGCTGACATCAACTGAAACTCCGCTGAACTGGACTGAGACTGAACTGAACTGAACTGCAATAGTATTAAGAATGGGAATAGATATGATGACATTAGAGGAAGATAGATCTGGCTTGCTTAAAGCTTGTTCCGTCGGTCCGTCGGTGGATTGGATTGGATATATAACATAATATGTACATATGTATGGAGTTATGTAAGCGAACATCAACATAAAGTTTGAAATTGAACATAGAACACAAGCATTAATAAAGCAGGACAGTACAGGACGAAAAAGTTATATAATAATAAGAGGATAATAAACCTAAAGCTACAGAATACATACCTAGATGCATACATACATACAATCATGCACATACACTGTACATATTACATAAAAAGTGCAAGTACAAGTACAGGGAGGAAGAAGAGTAATAGCCCGAATGAACCGATATAACATTACCTTTTAAATCTATAGCATAGATAGACTAATAGTAAGTTAAGTTTAAGTGGAAAGAGAGGTAGAGGGCCAGCAAAGGAAGCCACAGGATTATCTCTATATAGATTTATTACCTATTTTCTATAGCTTTTCTATTGTATTCACAACAGTTTTGTATATTAAACATACTACATACACACAAAAATTCCGAATTGGAATTGGAGAGTCCGCTCTTTCTTTACGAACTTACAAGCGGAGAGCATAATTTATTAATATTATTACGGTGTCATTTTAATCCCTTCGACAAATCCGAATATGGAGTCTATTCGGATTCTTTTTTAATGTGTAAATACAATATTGAAACAGAAAAATGACAACTGTACAGATTACATTTGCCAGTTTGGTTAAACTAATTATAGCAATAGTATAGAAAGAAATGTTATATTGGTAATAATTTGTATACTAAATTACCAATATACCAATCAACTTAGTTAAAAAGTTAACAAGACCGAAGCTACATACATACATACAAAATACACATGTGTAAGTCGAGTTTCCTTTAAATCTTAGTGATTGCTGCGCAAATAATAACATTAAAACAGCTTAGCTAAGCTTCACCTGTTAAGCTATAATAGCTATATACTACGTATAAACAAAAAGTGACAATTAAGTGCATTTTTCGCATGTGTAATTTAACTTAAGATTATTAAACAACTAAAAATGTGGAGGCATATGTAAAAGTTTATTGTAGGCTATTTTATGCATTAAATGCAATCAATTTAAGCGTTAAAATGTTAATATACCGACAGAAAACAAACAAAAGTTGTGTGTGTGTATATTTAAAGTCGGAGCAGTCACAACAAGCTAGATACTAAACTAAGACTGTTGAACTAAATGCCAATGTAATTTACTGCGCACATATATCATTTAAAAATTACTTTGTTTATATTCTTTATATTCCATTTTTCTCTAACGCAGTTGGATTTTCATTCGATTAAAATGTGTTTTTTGACAAAAATATCCTAATTATTGAGTGCCAATTATTTTTAAGTTTTCAACTTTTTAGTTGAGTTGACGAATATTTTATTACCGCTGCCGCTTTTTGAGTAACATAGTACGCCGGATTTTACCCGACTTCTCCCACCGTATTTTGGTAGCATTAAAATACTAGAACTAGTACTGTTTAAAAGTTTTGTTAAGCTATAATTTATTAATTTATTTGCCATCACGCTGACAAATTCTGTCAAACTAATAATTTAAGTTGCAGAAATCGAATTTTTGTTTATTGGGCAATTAAATCGTTTGAAAGCAGGATTAGTATTAATTATATAATTAGTTTGGTGATACCTAATTATTTGTTTGTCATTTACAGATTCCTAGCTTCATTAATGAAATGAATGCTGAGGACTGGAAACTCATCTAGTAATTCTTAGGAATCACAGGTGCCGAAAAAAATAAGAGTATTATGGCTTCGTCAACTCCAATTCCTACGGCGGCAGCCAATGCGACCGAACCCACCAATAGTGGATGCCTTGATGATCCAAATTTTGCAACGATATGTTCGTTTATAGAAAAATTCGGCGAAACCTGTCGAATTGATTTCCTTCCTTTTGCAGAATTACAAGAAATGATAGAAAACACTAATGAAGGTTTGTGCACAATAAGTTTTGTATGTATGTATGTATGTATTTGATTTATTAGTTCTCTTAGGTAAAAACCCATAGAACACATTCAAGATTTGCTACAAATAATTACATAATT